>CM069296.1:42372500-42645000 GCA_035609425.1 Epinephelus awoara | reverse complement strand
CAGTGAATTTCCACGCTGGAAATGAGTCACAGACTCTCCTCTGCACCAGACTTGGCTGCAGATTTAGGGACCATATGTAGAGTCTAAGAAGTGAACAAAGTAAATAAAAAGACAAAGGGATGAACACATCACACACCTGAGGCTAAAGCTCAAAACTGTTTGTCAACATCAGGTTGATCAGAGAGCTGATTTATTCACGTCTGTGTATTTGTTTAATCAGAAGTCTATAAAAGGAGGGCTCCACTGTAGATGCTGGCTGTTGTTGGTTTGGCTTAACTGCTTATGCAGATTTCGGGCAGTTCCTTAATTAGGTTTCAGTTAATTGCACACCCACATGCAGCTTATAAGTCAATTATAGGCTAAACCGATCGTGGGCTATGAAAAGCGACACATACACACATGTACACCACCGCCCCCCGGCATGTCTCACTGCCTGCCTCTCCTCGACTCACATGCTGCCAAACTAATAATTTCCATGGTGTTGAACGTGAAATGGGGCTTTGTGTGTGTGTGTGTGTATGTGTGTATTTATGTCTTTATTTTCAGTAAAACAGTGGATGTGGAAGTGGCCTACATTTTTTGATTTGGCAATCCACAGCCCAACATTTGCAACACATAATTGCTGGTTTTATTTTATGGGTTGTTGGATTAATGAAATATTTTAAAGGTGAATGTTGGCACTGTAGATTTCTGTATACCACATATATGTTACTTTTGTATGCTGCTGTGTAGGCGATACATTGAAGTTTAACAAGGCTGTGGTTAATGTGTGGCTCTCCTTAGGCACAAAAACACTTGATTATGGTTAAGAAAAGATCATGTTTTGGAACAGAATACCAGTTTTTCGTGGCACGATTCCAGCTGGAAATGCAAGTGATGTCTTGGTAAAAAAAACCAACTGCTTTTCGTTGGTGGAAAAATTGAAATGGATCACGAAAAAAACATGTTTGGTAGCTAAAAAACTGCAGCATAACAGACTTGCAGAAAAATAACCGGTTTTGTTGATCTCAAACGGTAGTCTGCAGCTTGGCAGAACTTAATTTAGACTTTTTTAATTTCTAGTATTTTCATTCAGGCTTTCTTATATGGAAATTGAGAATGCGCATCAAAACAGGTGGATGGAAATGTGATTAATATGCAAGGCTCTCTTTATGATCATTGTCTTTATATTCTTTCATTTGTTTGAAAAAGAGGACATTAATTTTGTGGATCATGTGGATATTCATTCCTCGCCTGAGCAAAAGTCATTATTTTATTGGTTGGCTTGTTTTTATTGTCATCCAGAATTCACAGAAATTAAAACAGCTGCAGCATAAAAGCCCCACACTGCAGAAAAATGAAAGTTTAGGATTTGGTGTGGTAAGGCTCGTTGAGATAGTTGGGTTTAAATTTTTAAATGGACATTACGAAATTGCAGGGAGGACCAGCATCTAGTTCAGAGGCTCCACCTGGTTGCTGGTTGGTTTGGGGTTTCTTTAGGATGAGATGGGGACAATAGTTAGACCTAATTACAGTAGGTAGAACATTAGAGACTAGTTGAGGCTACAGTTTGTCCAGATACATCTAGCAGCTTTCCCTGGGTGATGATCAAAGTGAGCTAACATATGCGTAACACAGAACATGTACGCTGCTGTTCATTGCCAGCACAGAAGGCCCCCCTTTCAGGAGAATTGGAAAAAACACCAATGAAGTCGGCTACTTTTCTACTCTGAGTTAAAAACTTGAGTCGCCCCAGGCTTGTAAACCGTGCTCCGTCTCATTGGAGCTTTAGGCTACTCATATGTGTACCAAACCATATCAGCACCAGACCAGCAAGTATTCATACAGGTCTAATATGTGACTCATGATGCACTTTGTCCTTTTGTTTGGAGGATGTGTATGGTGCAAGATACTCATTGAGCTTAGCATGTGGAAAGAAAACTACAGTATTGTTTTTTAGCTCCTTAAAGAGAAAGATGAAAGAAAACCTCTGCTCTAAAATACCAAGTGAAACACATACAAGCACACCACTGTTTGACTTGAGGAGCAGATAGATAAATTCCAGGCAATTAACATGAATTAACAGCCATCTCCATCTCTTCTCAACACCATTAAGACACCCTTGAGCCAAGCACTTCCTCCTATAGTCAGAGGGTGCTGGTTTCACAGCAGAAATCCAGGTTAAATTGTTTCTATTTTCAGGAGAGAATCATAGCTTGGAGCTAGATGAAGCTACAAACACAGTGAGTTTTCTCTAGTTGTGTGAAGTTGGGGAAAAAAATCTATATAAAAAATATATATCGACAGAGACAGATGCTTGACAGCTGTAAGAAGCATCACCTCCACCTCGATTTAAAGGGATGTGCACAGCGTGTCAGCTTTCAAGGTATCTGCACATGAACTGCAGCTAACCTCGCACTGAACTCCACACAACCCCTTGATCCCTTCACCGTACGGGCAGGTGTTAGCATGTATATTACTGAGTGTGGGTGTCTTATCTGCTTAAGGCCTGATAAAATCTCACCGCTGTAGTTGTTGTTGTTCTGCACGGTTTGCTGTATGATTTACAAAGAGGAGACAAGCAGTGTTTTTCTCCACTGCCCCTACAGGCAGCAGTCCTGTCTGCTGGGCGAGATTTTGATCTACAGATTATCTCACTATCTCACTTCTGGCGAAAGTCCTGTTTACATGGCTGGGCCAGTGATGTTAGATGAGAGTGGAGGGAATCAGGAAACAGACAAAAGTTAATAGCACATAAGTGGATAGTCAAATAGCGTTACGCTGCAGAGCTCCAGGGTGAGGCCCAGCTCCAGCACTGGGACCCATGGAAAATCACATGTATTATTGTGTGTGTTAAGGTGGAAAATTGTGTTTATCACACTTCCTTATTGATAAATATTGTTAACTTGCCACTGTATTATACTTTTAATAAATGGAGTGGCCGACTGAGCATATGTTTAATATGTTGTATCATGTCCATGCCACTGTTTAAATAACATGCATCATAAAATGATTTATGTTACAAGGCTGGTCACATTTGCCACAATATCTATTGTTTGTCAAAACTGTACTATATGTTTAGATGCTACTGTATTATCGACTGCAGTGTAAAGGGTTAACTTTTGCCACACGACCTCCACCAATAAAACCAAGGTAAACAATACAACCTTAGTATTTTGACATAACTGTAACTTGGGTAACGCCAGGTTCAGACTACACGATATCAGCCCGATTACAGCCCGACGCAGCATCGTAAGGTGTCGGCTCGGATCGTGAACGACAGTGAGTTTCGTACGCGATAATCCGTTGTTGTTTCTCGTGTAGAGTGTTGTAGTAGACGACAGCCAACGCCATGCCTCACCAGGTCCCGACAGAAAGTTTAGCATGTTTGATTTTCTTTTTGTCGTTCACAACTGCTCCCATCACAGCCGTCACTTTGACCAATAGAAACGTAGAGTTCTCTGCTGCCATCGACAACTATACAACAACGACAACCCAGCCTGGTGAAAGTTAAGGAAGATATAAAGGTACCTCGCAAGCTTGAACTGCACCACTTTTACACAGCAAGATCAGTTTATTATGGGACACCATGTCTGTTTATACAGCTGTACATGTCCTCAAAAAATTACAGTAACTCTGATGATGTCATCAGGGTTATTTTGGTTTGGGCTTGGATACGAATCACAGAAAGCCTGCGTTACAATTAATCACCAACTAATTTAATAATTGATTTATTGATTTGAGTCATTTAAGAAAAAAGTAAAAATTCTGTGACTTGAGCTTATTAAATGTGAATTCTTTTCGATTTCTTTACCCATCTATGACAGTAAAGTCCCTTTCCCACTACACAAACCCCCCACAAATGCCTGCAAACATGTGAGAGACTACAATTGGTATTCACACCCAGGTCAGATGACTGCAGTGGTCATCGGTATTAATCGGCTCCAGCTTCGATCGGCATCGATGGAAACACAACACTTTGATGAACGTGCTAATTTTAACTCCTTTACCAGCGAGATGCAGCGATGGACAAAATCCAGACGGTAATGGGTGTTGTTAAAGGGGACCTCGTCTCTCCTGTCCCACTATCGGCAGCCAGTTCCATCTCTTCCTCTCCCTCCAACTTTCTCTTACACTTCCCTCAGCGGAGGGTATTTCTGAATGTGACAGTTTCCCTATAATACTTCACTTCCTCAAATCTTGCACATGTATCCAATTGTCTGCCATCATCGCGCCTTTTGAAGACACATATATGACTGAATGTACGTTTAAACCGTGGTAAACCCATTCACATGAATCTGCTAATCCCTCATGGGTTAATCCCTTGTTGTCACCATTCCCAGAAGTGTGCAATTATAGTTTCTTATGCATTACTGCAAAACAAGCGTTGGTTTACACAGAATGACATTCATTAATGCAGAATCGTTTGATTATTAGTTAGAGAGAGAAATCAAAAAACTTAATAGCATGTGATTAGTTTTTGGTGCAGATCCAGGAGTTGTTGAAAGGATTTGATGTGAGAGCAGACATTTAAACATTTTTGAAAATGAAATACAGCCTTTGAATAAAATAACCATTCATACTGTATCTGGGGATTGTGTGTATTTTGATGCAGATTCAAATCAAGATGCTTAAAAAAAACCCCCAGACAGTTTTGGCAGATGTTTGTTCTTCCTGCCTCCTAGTGTGTAATAAAGCTGTATTGCTACAAGGCACACTCTGATCCATCTGGTTAATTCTACAATGCGACCATAGTTGGAATACTGATCTTCACACTCCGCCCACGCACTAATTGTCATGCTGGCTACAGGTGATCGTCCAACACGCTCAGCTGTGTCTACAATATGAAACCTGTACAGGAAGAACAATAGGAAGCAGAGCAGCAATGTTCACACCTCCTCCAGCTGATGGGTCGTGTTGGATTGTGCGCTGTGATGATTTTGTGTTTGGGAGTTTTTATATGTGTGTGTGTGTGTGTGTGTGTGTGTGTGTGTGTGTGTGTGTGTGCAGCTGCCAGGTCTGGCCTGTCATCACCCTGTCAGCTCTTCTCTCCACACCTCACATCTTCCTCTAAAAGATCATTTCTCTGTCACATGCGCTGGCTTCAGCACAGAGAGGACAGAATATCCAAAAACCTCGGCTGTACCTCTTCATATTAAGTCTATAAAGGAACACTTAAGTGGATTTCCGAGCCACCGAGGGAAAGTGAATTTCCCAGAAGGTCACGCAAACTGTTTTTATTACTTTTAAATTCATTTGGAATTTTTTATTTTTTAAGGCAGTTAGTCTATGCACTGCTCCAAGACGACAGTGAGTAAGCAGGTTCAGTGTGTTGCTCAAGGACACACTGTGGTGATCAAACCTGTGACATTTCAGGTTATAGACTGTCTTGTTGACCTCTAGGACAGAAGTTCCCAACTGGCGGGTCGGGGTCCAAAAGTGGGTCATGGGTCCATTTTGAATGGACCGCAAATGACAAAAAAAAACCCCACACTTTATTTCTAAGTACAGTGAATTTCTGGCACAGAGCTTTTACTTTGAAGTGCCATTTGCTGCTGTAGAGTGAGGGACTAACAGACAGACAGAGACAGCAAACTAGCTGCACGACATGGCCAAACGCAAGTGTGACGCTGAATAAATTAAACTTTGTGGACCTTGAACTAATGACTAAGGATGAATCTGGACCAGTTGGGAACCACTGCTCTAGTAAACCTTGGAAATGGTTTTAAAAAGACTTCGATTTCTGCTTTCTTTAAAGTTCGGCTGGTGGATATGGCCCTGTAACAATATCACAGAATTTCAGGGTATTTCTGAGATAACAATATTCTCGAGGACATGACAAAGTACTGAAAAAACAAAAAACTCTTTTAGTGACTTACCGCTCAGAGGGAACTGATTCAGCGGCTCCTCTGGCAGCAGCACAGCCTCTCTCCCTCTCCTCTCTTGCTGTGCGCACATAGGAGTTGGAGTCATCAAATGATTTTGTCATAAACATTTGGTAATGTAAAATAATTTGTCATATCGTCAAGAATATCGTTATCGCAAAAATCCTCTGAAATATCCTGACATTATTTTAGGGCCGTATTGGCTGTTTTACAAGTATTATCCTGAACAATATGATGTGGCACACTCCTAGGATGAAGTAAATGATTGGCAGAATACTTGATTACTAAAATAATCGATTGCTGCTGCCCTAATAAATATAATCATCTCACCAGCCTGATGCCACAATCAGACTACAAGTGTGTTTATACACACTGTGTCAGATCAGATGATCATTGTGCCTTAACTTCATGCCATTTGCATGTCATATAACACAGACCAATCACCTGCCTGACTTGCAGAGGTGACTGGGCATTCTGATCAGCCACAGACCTTTGAAATGCCAACAACCGTTGTCTCTGCAGCATCACTGAGCACATGGGAGACATTATCAAACAAAGCATGCTGCAGCATATTAAGTGTCTAGATTTAGTCTCTCCAGTCATACATCACCTTCCTTCCTGGGACGTGTCACATCAGCCTCCAGCATGACCACTGATTTAGAGAGGATTTGTGTCTCTGTCGCAGAGAGGATCTTAGAATTTGGCTAAATTTAGGTTGTTAATAGGTTTTGCAAGTGTCTATCATGGATTTACTCAGAATTCTGCAGTGTCAATACTTTGGCCTCAGCTAAAGGTGGGAGGAAGTCTTCCCCGGCTCTCTCCACTGAGCCACGCTGAAGCTTGCAGAGAAGCTTCAAAGATATTTATGTGGTTGTCCTGCGCCGTGACAAACCACAGCTTTTTTTAAACTCCTGACACCTCTCCTCAGGACACATCCAGCGGGGAAACTGATGTTATGTGAACATCTGTCTTCAAGGAAAAGAAAAATTCAAGCTATCAGTGTACGTCAAATCTAGTGCTGAGAATTACTATATAAAAGGAGGACTAGAAATCCGAAAATACACAAATTTTCATATATTTTAGAAGCATTTTACAAATACTGATGAATTTAATCTTAAAAACACTTCTCTATTTGTCTATATTTATCACACTCTTTGTATCATTTAGCATAAATTATTTAGCATTCATGTTTTTTTTAGCTGAAGATCAGACACTTTATCAGCTTTAAATATCATAATGTATAATAATAATCACCACAGTGACTTGATTTACCAAAACAATAATTTGCTGGTATCACACACTGACAGCTGCACACTAGACAATGACACACATGGTGCGATTTTGCATTGTGGAGCTGTGAGAGTGTCAGACGGCACCATGAATCATAATTGATTTAGATTTTATAATATTCAAGCAATTAATACCCACTGATAGGAATTTCTCCTGGCCTGCTGGATTGCTTTGGTTTCACTGAGACGTCAGACAGGTGTCAGCCATTGTAGTAGGAGTGTGTGTGTGTGTGTGTGTGTGTGTGTTTTAGAGACAAAGGCTTGGGGAGACAGGAAAGTGGAAGACAATGTCTGTGTCTGTGTTTGTAACTGCCTCTCTTTGCTTGTTCATGTGTGAGTGAGTGTGTTCATTTGTGCCAGTGGGCAAGCCGTGTGTGTGTGTGTGTGTGTGTGTGTGTGAGTGTGAGTGTGTGTGTGTGTGTGGTATCTCTGTTCCAGTTCAACTCTCTTTCTGCCTTCACAGTGGCAGCTTACCTGTCTACTGAAGCATAGACACACAGAGAGAAAACAGATTAGTATTTTTTCCCTTTCTATAATGCCAATTATATTTGGACTCTCGGATGATGCTGCTCATGTCACATTTATGCGATGAAGCATTGAGAGATGAACTGAGGGAGGAGAAGCAGAATGGGAAAGATGGAGAGAGAGAGAGAGACAGAGATGGAGTTGGCTGCTGATAGTCGGGCAGGAGAGACAAAGGGAGGGAGAATGTGTGAGGGAAAAATGGACAATGGACAAAACTGGAAAAGTAACCACTACTCTGGATGCATTTCACAGAAGCAATCATTTGTGTTATTGTGGTAAAAGTTAATTTTTTTTAAATTGGAAGAGCCATCTCTTGGCACCGTGTGGTGTCACTGAAATGAAGTAGGGGGTAGCATCTTTTTGCAGCTGCGTAGTTATTTGCTATTGTTCTTCTGAATGCTGAATTACCGTGTCCATAATCATATGACACTTTTTTCTCTTACAACCAACATATTATCTCGAGTGTGGTAGAAAAATCTAATTTTAACACATTTCAAGTATCACATCAAAGCTGAGTGGAGACTCAGTTCAGATTCATGGAGCAGTTGATTGTTAGCCTATTTCTCTGATTGCACTTTTTAAAAATGACGATATTGGTCGGTGATTCAAACAGCTAATGTATGTTTATGTTTAAGCTGAGCAGGATGGGCAAGGCGTTCTTATACCAGGCTCATTTATACCCCCTTATTTTCCGACCTCCCAACTGCTATTACCATCACATCACACCAACATACTTCCATGCGTCCTTCATGTTGGCATAGATACATCCACTAGATGCCACTAGAGAGAAGAGTTAAAAGTTTCTGACAACAACAAACATGGCGACAGTGGAGGAGGTGGTAATAAAGTGTGCCAGTAAACCTGGAACTCCGTTAGCGCTTTTAGCACTTCCGGTTCTCTCGTCTAAATGTCAATACAAGAGAACCGGAATAATAATAATAATTTTTTTGAATGAGATTTTGGTAAAATGCCTCAAATAAGGTCTGTGGTTAACAAAAGCTTAAGCGAGTTTCAGGTTTGACTGGACAGGTGTTTGTCTGAAGTTGGGGGGGGGGTCACTATCGTTTCTGTTGTTGTTTTTTATTCCCCCATGCCTGTGTGTCCTTGTGTCAGTTTGTGTCAGCAGCAGTCAGTTTTAAGTCACGGGGTGGATATTGATCAGTCAGTCTAATCATTGCTGATCAGATCAGATTGAAGGATGAGAGGAGCAGCTGTTTGTTTTCAGACCCAGCATGATGAAAGGTTAAGTTACACTTTCACTGTCTGCTGTTCTGCTGCTCTGTCTGTGACTAGAGTTCACTCTGTGCTGCGTGACTGTGGTGATATATATGACTTTATAACAAACGGTATATATATTCAGATACTGCACCTAATAAGAGATCCCGCTCCAAACATAGAAAATCAAATATGGCGGCAGATGTTTTAACCATGGTGTGCTGCCACAAATAAATGCATGTGCGGGAAACCTTGAGAAGAGGTCAACCCAGGCGATGTGAGCAGATGTTGATCTGTGGTGGTGGCAAAACTGCACAATGGTGACGACAAACTTGGTTGCTAAAAGGTTACCACTTTGCCCATCTGGCAGCCTACACTTCATTTGGTAGACAAATCAGAATTGTTATTTTCTCGGCACTCAATGAATGCCATAGTGCCACTGCAAAACCCGCAGAAGTGGGAATTTGAATCACAGTGTAGATGAAGGCATCGTCCATCGGCCCCACCCTACCGTAAGTTCTTTTTTTTTAAGTTTCAGCCTTTTTCCAAACAGTTTTTAATGAGGGTTCCTCAGATGGTTCTGTGTAACAGACCATGTGGTGCGTCAGGTTAAGAGAGATAGGCACTGGTCTCAGATTTGGACAGGGACATCTTTTAGCTGATGGGCCTGGACCTGACTTGAGAGAAGAGAGACGGGCGGAGGAGGTGAGGAAATGAAGAGTAGGCCATTACAGGTGTGACCAAGAGAGCACAGGATGATAAATTTCAAGAGGCAGGGGGTAGAAAGGCTTTCGAGGGAGAAAACGAAGCAAGATGTAGGTGGAGAAGAATAGAGGAAGAAAAGAGAGAGAAGATATCTCAGTGTGTCGGATAAACAGCGTCCAATACCATTTCATCCAGACTTCAAAGGCCCAGAGCAGCAGGGAATCAGACTTCAGCTGAAAGGAGGTGGTCACCTCCACCTGAACCTGCCCACTGTCGGCTACTTTTTTACATTATAGTCATTTTAGCTGCAGCTTTTATCCACAGCGACTTACCACCGGTCTCCACTACAGCCATCAGCCACGGCAGGGACTTTCCTTTGAAATCAATCGACGGTGCTCTGCTGTGACCAGCGGAAGCATGGTCAAATAATTACACGGGTTTTGGTGCCCACAAGTCTGTATTCTCCTCATGTAGCCTGGTGCAGTGGAATAATGAGAAATGTAGATTTAACTGGTTGAACATTAAATACAGTGACATTAAATTAAATTTAAGTTAATACTGCTTTTTTCTTCACTCTTTCTTTACATGCACGTTAATAAAAATTAATAAAAACACCAGCCATCATTTTGCCTAATCTGCTCAATTTTATTTCCCCATCTATCTCTCTTTTATAATGCAGCTGGAGACGGTTAAGTGATGAAACCCTAATCGTGACTCTGTGCTGATGTAAACAGGGAAAATCCAAAGGTGATTTGACCTCTGAAAGGCTTAAATACACAAATTTAAATAACCACATCAGCTGTTTTAACCTATTAATGTTGCCCTCTCTGATCACCAGTGATGCTGTTGAGCATAGTTTAATGGACCTACACTTGTACAGCACCTCCCTAGTCCTCCAATTACTCAAAGAGCTTTTAACACTACTCACCCATTCACACACATTCATACACTAGTGGTTAAGGCTACTGCACAATTTGCCACCTGCTACTTAGTTTTTTATCATATATTCAAACAGTGATGGAACAGCCATCGGGAACCATTTGGGGTTCAGTATCTTGCTCAAGGATACCTATACATGCAGACTGGAGGAGCCGGGGATTGAACCAATCTTCTGATTAGTGGACAGCTTGCTCTACCCTCTGAGACACCGCCCCCGAGTTTAAAGTTTAGAGAGGTGAGTGCTCGTAATTTTTCTCTCAATCGTTACACCAGTGAACACTTACGGAGGCACAGGGTTGGGTTTTTGGTTTAATCATCAGATTTTGTTGACATTTTTAATACATTTATATCATCAGTCAATTTGAGAATGAAGCATATGGCTTGAATTCCTGCGTTTGAATTTGCAATATCTATTTTGTTTTTACAGTTTTCCGCTATTGATCAGCACAAAACAAGTGAAGCAAGTAGGGTTTGCTTGTTTTGTCCAAAACTATATTAAAAACATTCTGCTTTATTGACAGCATTTTATAAAACTGAGTCTGTCTTTGCTACTTAACTTGTGTTTCAGGTTAGGTAAGGTACATGGACCAGATATTGACATTGGAAGAATATCCTTATTGATGTGATATCCACTCAATCGCCAGAAAAAATGTTGGCATCATATGTTTCTTCAAACCACATTACGATACGTTACATACGAAGTTATTAATTTGCAGATTTGTTATAACTTTGTGTTTCAACAGTGCTATGTGTGTGTGTGTGTGGTTAGGTTTAGGCACAAATACCTGGCACCATCAGGGCTGAAAATGCAGTGATGTCTTACTGAAAAACAAACCTTTTGTGGCACAGAAAAACAGCCATAGGTCACTTAACCAGCCACATGTAGTGACACATTCACACTGGTGCGTTTTGGTCCGCTTTAAACAAACCCTGGTCCGCTTCCACAGATATCTTGGTTCGTTTGGAGTGGTCTGAACGCTAATTCGAACTCTGGTGCGGACGAAACGAGCGAACCCTGGTCCTCTTGAAAACTGGGGGTCTCGGCTCACTTGCAAGTGAACTTTGGTGCGTTTGGCTTACAGTGGGAAGTGCAAAGACTATCCAGCGAACCAAAGAGAGGAGGTGAACTAAAGAGAGGGAGTAACGTAGAGTGCATTTTGGGTAGAAAAAGACGTGGAGTAGTGAGGAGAACACCAAGTAAAAACAAAACAGAAACCCCAAGACTGCATAAATTTGGTGTTGCTCCATTGTTTTTGTGGGGACCAAGCCAGGTGAAGGGGGTGGATTTCCGTTTTTGGTCCTGGCCAATTGATGAGCCGGGTTTTCTTCTTCCTCATGCTTTTCTCCTTCCTGGTCAGTGGTCGTTTCGGGCAATACCGCCTCTTAATGAGCAGCTGTTGTAACTGCGTGACGCTGTCCAGGCAGTTTGGTCCGCTTTAATAAGTGCAGTGTAAAAGTGAGCTGAACCAAATGAAGATGTGAAACTTTTTCGGCATTCCCCGCCCGATCAAACTCAGTCCCCCGGACTATCCTGGTGTGAATGCACCCAACGCCCTCGGAAAGACAGCAAGGACTCACTAACGTCACTGGGCCAGCCAGGGGGTCCACTTTTCTCCTTACTCATTAGGTCCACACAGTTTAACACATTCAGCGCCATACTTGGGTTTGGCCATGTCGTCTAGCTAGTTTGCTGTCCCTGTCAAGTTGCTGTCTGTTAGTCACTCCCTCTATAGCAGGACATGGAACTTCAAAAATGTAGCTTTGTACTGGAAATACACTTTACTTAAAAATAAAGAATGTTTTTTACGAACTTGACACATTTGCAAGTCACTCGTGGTCCAATCAGAATGGACCCGCGAGCCAGTTTTTGACTGCGACCCACTGGTTGGGACACCAAATAACATTTGGTTTGGCAGGCATCTCGCCATACACCATCTCCTCTGCCTCCCGATGACAAAGTCAGCTCATATAGTACGTCACTTTAGAAACACTGGTGTGATAAGAATGAAATACATAACATATACACGGTTTGCATTAAATGCCAACATTTTCTTCTGGTGACTGGGCTGTTGGTATTGGTGCAAGCTATAGTGTCCAGAACTACACTGTGTTACACACACACTTTCTCTCAGGCTTTTTTTTCAGAGCCCAACAGAAACCATTTGCTAAAGAGGAAGAAAATCAACCGAATGACTTTTAATTTGCTCTCGATCTGTCTGTGAAGCTGTAGTACATCCCATTAATGATGATCATCTCCAGTCTATTCAGGGGGTTGTTATTAAAATGTGGTGATTTGTAGAAATAAATTCATTTCTCGAATAAAATCCCAGCTCTCTCTTCAGTTGCCTAAATTGTAGATCATACGCTACCACAACCAGTACGGCCCTTTTAACAATTGGGATTGTACCCTTCATGCTGTGCTCACTAATACAATATAATAAAAATGAGATGCAGTATCAGTTTCCCATTTTTCTGCTTTCTAATTCTAATTAAAACATCTTTAATCCAAGCAATGAGAAACATGTTTATTTAAGCAGCAGCGGTGAGCTCTAAAACCACAGGAAAACACTGGATTTCTGATTTTTCCAGGACAAAACCATCAGCACTGGCACTGCTGAAACCAGTTCCACACAGCCAGACTCACAGTCTGTTCTGTGATTTGGAGCAGGGGGTCTCAAACAGCATGTCTCTCTTTTCATCATTTGATTTCCTACTTTCTCTTTTGAGGTGAGGTGTTTAATAAGCCCCTCAGAGTGTGTTTGCTATATACCTGCACAGTTTGCATTTCTGTTCCTTTCTTCTCTCCTCTCTTGTGTCCTCCCCATGTGCAAATACAATCAAACAAAAAAACCTAAAACTTTGCCAGCAATGTGATTTGTATTCCAAGGGAGACAAAAATCACACACCTCACCTTGTGTTCTTTATTATTTGTATCTAGAGTCTGTGTTTGTGTTTTATTTGGTGTCTTACATCTCTTATAGATGTGTAGATTTTGTTAAGCTCTGTTTTTTTTTAAGTGTTAGAGACCGTAAGATGATAACCTTCTTGGACTTTTCTTGAGTTTTTTAATGCTCTAGCTCTGAAGTGGCAAACTGAAACTACATTGTAAAAATCCTGCGCTGCAGAGTTGAGTGTGTGTTTGTGTGCCTGATGATTTTTGAGGCTTTCTGACCTAAAGGCTCTTGGAAAATGATGAATATGTGAGATTTTAGTGATGTTTTGGCCAAAAAATTAAAGATTAGATCAGCAATTGGCAACTTCAGTCCAAACAGTTTAGGCATCAGCCTTGAAAAACTTTGCATCAGCAAACTCTTTGCTCCCAGACCGGGCCCAACCTTCAAACGCTCACGATTCTGGGTCGAAACCAGAACTCTTTGCTCACTTAACGGCAGAAATCCATCTCCCCTGCGGACAATTTATCTCAGAAGAAAAGAAGGAGCTATTTCTGTATCTATCTGCCTCTATCTCTCTATTCAAGACACCTTATCTGAATCATGAGCCCGTCCTGGGAATGAGAGAGCTGTAAACACAAGAAACAGGGTTCATGTTTTATAGCCTTGTCTCTGTCTGAAAAACTCCTTCTGATGGGATCATTCATCCTGCGTGGAGGAGAGGATATAAAAAAAGACAAAGGCAGAGACAAAGACGGCTGATTAAAATCATCTTCCTTTACTTATTTCTCTCTCCTGGGACATAAATAGTTCTGCTGCGTAAGTGGATAAAGTTTTCATGATCCGTCTGTCCAGGAGTGTCAGATTTGTGGATCGTCTTCTCAGAGTACAGGGTGTTAAAAATAAGAACATCTCTCTTTAGTTTTTGAGACTACAAAAGGTTCTGTTTATCAGAAGCAGCAAGACTAAGGGTCTGCACGCCAGCGGCTCTGCCTAAATACAGCCACACAGAGTGCTGCTTTGAACTCAGTGCTGTCAGTGTGCTAACGTGCTCACAATGACACAGTGCAGGTGTTTTTGGCAGCTGGAAGGCCAGATATTTACCAAGAGTTCATACAGTGGGGAACATGAATGTCAAGAGGGTTCCTGGTTCGAACCAGGGGTGGGGGAGCCCTTCTGTGCAGAGTCTGCATGTTCTCCCCGTGTCAGCATGGGTGTCCTCCAGGTGCTCCGGCTTCCTCCCACAGTCCAAAGACATGCAGGTTAAATGGTGACTCTAAATTGTCCATAGGTGTGATTGTGAGCGTGAATGGTCGTCTGTCTTAATGTGCCAGCCCCACAACCTCCAACAGGATAAGTGGATAATGAATTAATGAGCTTCCATTAAGTGAAGCCAAAGCATCCTAACTGCCCCTTGGTGGTTGGCTGCAGTATAGGTCACAAACCGGCCTCCTTTATTAGTGGATGGGACATCTACCGAACTAAAAACTCCAAAATACACATCAAATAATTTTTCTCTCAAACATGTTTCTGTCATTTTAGGTAGTTCTTATCACACTGCTGTATGTTCAAGTGTTCAATTTCCTAGTTAGTTTGGCTATAATTAGATATTTGATACTATTAAAAGGGAGTCTGACATCATCATTGACAGCTCCCAATCAATGGCGCTGGTTGCAGTTGGTTGGACAGGTGTATGGGCGGGAACTCAATACTGCGAATCTCGCTTCTGCTCAGACTCTGGCACCAAATGACGTCACAACTGCAAGATGGCAGCAGCTGTATCTGGGATATATTGGCCTCATTTTTGTACAGTATGAGGAAGTGGAGAAGCATTGTCCATCTTTATGCAGTCTATGGTCTGGTCTAAAGTCATTGTCGCATTATTTTCCTGCTGTTTAAAGGACACATTATTCAGATAGAAAGATGCGCCTGCATAGGTGTGTTCACAGTGTGTGTACACTCTGCTTGTTACACACTCAGGGACACACGGGTGGGTTGCAGGTGAGTGAAATAATACATAATTAATGAGGAAAATATAAATTACACTCTCTAAAATGTGAACAGAGATCAGAGCAGAGCTGCAGAGCTGCTGTCCGACTCCCCACTGAGAGAAGAGCAGTCGAGCTCAGACGGCCTCTTCACACCGCTGCAACTTTTCTCTTCAATGTTTTGTCTTGTGGTGAATCTTTGGTCTGAACTGGCTGTACATGTGGTGAAACATTTTAAATCTACAGTGGAGAAGGTGTCAGTGTTGTGTGTGAGCTGCTGGCGATGAAGTCATACAGTGTGTATGTGTAGCTCCGTATTTCTTTATAAAACGTTTTCTCCATTTAAGTATTTTTGCTGTGGTCAGCTGGTATAAAATGGTACAAGAAAACTGACAAATAACGGACATTTGAAAAAAAACTTGTTACATAAATTATAGAGCAGAGTGTGGATTCTGTGTTGAGGTAGCCCGTAAAGATTTCTAAAGATAAAGTGTGTGTGTGTGTGTGTGTGTGTGGTACCACGTCATTGTGATCTGTGGAATCAGTGTGATTTCCGATGAAACGGCCTCAATTATCATTAAATTTTTCTGCTGCCATTTATCAGACAATGGGTGAGGGACAGCTTGTGTGTGTGTGTGTGTGTGTGTGTGTGTGTGTGTGTGTGTGTGCATTGATGGGTCCCTTTTTTAGAGAAGAAGTCGATAAAAAGTGATTCTCTAGCCCCAGCCTGCCCCATCTTTTCAGTCTTTTCTGTTTTTCACCCTTTTGTTATTCATGTCTCCCTCTGTTCGACTGGTCAATAAACTTCATACAGTCAAATAATTCCCATGTCTCCCTCTTTCTTGCTTCAGATTCACACTTTGCATCCCAGCTGTCTTTGTGTCTCTGCAGCTTTTGTTCTGCCCATGTCTCCGTCTTTCCACTCCCTTTTTTCTTGAATCTCTTTTCCTGTTGTTCATTTTACTCTTCTAACATGAAGTGAGACTTACTCTCTGACCTTAGACTGTAAAAACATAACAGACAAAGCCAAGGGCCACCCATTGCATGTTGGCTTCCTTTTTGAACCCTGGAGGTTGCCACTTGTCTCTGACAGAAAAGCATTACACATCAAATCAGTGCTCAGTCGGATATTTTTAAGCCAATTATGTAGCAATGTAAAATCTCAATTAATACTCAGACAATTCTAAAGAAATGCTTCTCACCTCTTTACTCAGGCATTTGCATATTTCTTGAAACACGCTAAGGTAACATTTCTGTTCCTCGTACATTCATAATGGGACTGACTGAATCTTAAATTAGCACTTTCTTTGTATGTGTTCTCTCACAGTCTCAGTCAGGCATAAAGTCAATGTTGCAGCACTGCAGTAAAGGCTGAATCCACTAATGTGGTTTTGCAGTACGTGATTAATGTGCTATTATAGAGCCACAGAAACACACAGTTCCAGAGTGTCACTGACTTATTCTCAGGTTGCTTTATTGAGTTAATGAGCTTGATATTGATGACAGAAGTTTCCCTGTGACTGCAGTAAAGGAATGCAGAGGTAATGAAAATCCATGAGGACACAACTATCAGTTGTTATACACAACTTTTTTTGGGTAGACTTATGAACACACACACAACTAAACTGACACAAGCACTGGCTGCATAGTTTATATCTTTCAGTGACCACATGAAAAAGATACAACCAAATGCATTTTATTCAGAGGAATGTACTCCTTGCACACAAACACACACACTTACACAAAGGTTTACACATGATGTGTCATCAGACTGCTGTGCTGTTTGTCATGACGCCATGTTGCATCATCGCTACACAGGCCGATAAAAGCAAGTGGATTGCTGTTGCTGTGTTTGTGTTTGTGCCTGGTTAAGACCGTTTTTTTTGTCAGGTCCTGTCAAACAAACTGTCCTTCTGAAGAGCATATTTTCTGTATTTCTTTTTACTGAGACATGAAAGTATGTTTATATTTGGTATAAAAGGCAGAGGTATCTTAATGTTGCTATGGTGCCACAAAAAGGGAGCTGCGTCACCAGGATTTTAAGAAAGCAGAGGTCATGAGTCTTTGTCTCCCAGTGCAATCCCACCAGTCAATTTATTTCCATGTTTTTATTCACAGAGAAAACACAGCTGATGACGATGAACTTGGTGTCCTCAATGATAGCTGTGCTACTGTTAGACCTGATCAGACAGAGCACATTTTGCAGGTTGCAAAAAGGCGCACTGCACCACCTTTTTTCTTGAAGCTTGCCCCGGAGACTCTTTACAGTTTGCTGCATATTTTCAAAAAATCTAAGGTAACCACCAAGTCTGTAAAGTGAACTCACAGATCCATACCCTAATATCTGCATTAAAAATGGACAGGTGGAAGGTACTTGGGGGAGATCCATGTGAATACATGAGACTCTCAGACAGAGGAGACATAACAGGAAGTACCACCCACTGGTCCAGGAGCTTCGTCTGGACGATGGTTGGTTCAAGGTTTATTTTAGGATGAGTCGGGGACAGTTTTGCAATCTGCTTCTTGGGCCTAATTATGGTTGGCGAAATTCTAGACAAAAGTTGAGGCTCCAATTTGTTCAGGTACGACTTTCAGTTTGCTTAGAGTGACGATGAAAGTGAGCTAACGTTAGCTGAACACAAACCATACATGCTACCATACCATCACCACTACAGATGGTGTCAACCATTGACAATGGAAAAAACACCAATGACCTTTTCTGCTGTATTTGCTCTGAGTAGGGCTGGGTTGAAATAATTGATTCATCCGATTAAATCGATCTTCACTGGAATGACCCGATATCGATTCGTAAAATCAGAGATTGATCTTTTATACGCTTTTTCCCACGGATGTTTAAGCTTTAACCCCTTTAATATCACTGGTAGTAAATGAGCCACAGCGCTAAGTTACGAACAACCGTAGTATTGAGAAGCTCCGATGTTACTGCCTCTTTCATCTGTAACTGTTAGCTTACTGTTGTACATTTGAGTACAAATGAAGGAGTGAAATTTTTTGGCATTCTGGGGTGAATGCACCGTAAGTCCTGTCTCTGAAAAACAGAGCTGTGTGGGACAGAGACATGCCTGAAACAAATGTTTACGACATGCTGGGAGTGTCATACTTCATATGTTACAGTAGTTAGACGACAGTTTTAGATTAGATGAATACTTGTTGGGGAAGTTGTGGGCATGTTCTTTGGCTGTTTGTAAAGTTTGTGTTTTTGAGGATCTTCTAACTGTTCGATGAGACAGATTAAAAGGAGGGGAAACAGATCAGCTGTTTCCCCTCCTTTAAGACAGAGACAGAGAGACCTTGGCTGCTAACACTGACAGCCTCTACTGTACACTGCACTTTACGATCGGAGCCACCAAGTTGGGTTTGGCAGAAAGTCGACGTTATACATCACAAAGCAGCAAACACAAGACTTTTCTTGTTTGGACAGTTCCCAAATCACAATAGGTTACCTCGTCAGAAAGTATATTTTCAATGGGATCAAACACGTATCCATGTTTTAAAATGTACTCTTTAAAATTGATTTATTTGATAGAAACATGAAGAGTAGTGCCTAAATGTAGAATTAAAGGACACATTGGAGATTATTATACTTAGAAAGAAAGAAAAAAATCAAGATTGTTTGTGTGTGTGTTTGTTTATTTGTGTGTTTGTCCTGAATAGCAGCGGACAGCAGCCCTCAACAGCAGCAGCAGGCAGATTCCAGTAGCAGCCATGCATGAGTACACAGCTGCAGGGAGGACACGCACACACACACACACACGCAGACACACACGTAAACAGACACAAACATGCACACACAGATTCAGACACACACAAGGATGCATACAGATGACTTGCGTTTATAAAGACACACACACGCACATGCAGTACACCCACATATGGGTCCACATGCACCGACACACACACACTGAGGCCCACACACTCATGGTTGCCTCTGTATTTTAATCTGTGATGACATTAACAAACAACGCCGTGACAGAGACTGAAAAGGCAACGAGAGAGAGACACTGAGACACGCAGTGAGAGGGAGAGAGGACGGGAAGCAAAGGATAACCACTGAACTGTCGCAGGAAAGATATGTCACACTCTGTAGCTCTGATGAAGAGAGGAGAGAAACAGAAAATGAGGAGGTACAGAGAGGGAGGAGAGGAAAGCCGGATGTGGTCCCGACATACACTGAAGGGGAAGGAGAGGCAGAGATTAAACCACAGGAAGGGAAGGATGAATACATAAAATGAGTTTGTAGTGAGTGGACAGCAGGATGTTTGTCAGGCCTGACACTGTCCTTACAGGAGAGGTCAGGGTTCAAATCTCTTTTGGAGGGTGCCCGCGAGCAACACAGTGACGTCTTAACCAACGTCATGGGGTGTAATAATGTTACATCATGTTAGAATATAGCAAAATGTCTCGGAGAGGGGACTGACGGTGTCAACACAGATTGTCAGGTAGCAGGTATACGTGCAGAGCTGGGAGAGTTACTTTTAAAATGTACTCCAATATAGATTACTGAATACTAAAATGTAATTTGAACATACTCCATTAGATTACTTAAACTAACTACTTTTGGAATACTTGCTGAGCTCATTTGTCTGAATCTTGTGCCAAAAACACACAACAGTGTCCTAGCTGTGCATTTCCACTGCTGCTGGTGTGCTGCAGGTGCACTACACACACTTATTTTTAGAAATCGCTTTACAGGAAATGCATCCCTCATATGAATTTTACACCAACTCCTAATGCTGGGTCCAGACTACATGACATTTCTGTCTGTTCCGGCAGGAGCTATGTCAGATAGGGCGATTGTAGAGTCATAAAATCGTGCCGTGACTTGGCCGACAGACATGACAGACTACACAATGGTCCACACCAATCATCCCTGGTTGTCTTTCACGACGTGTGTGATGTCATTGGGTTATTCTTGTCCTATTTTTTATTATTATAACTATTATTTGAGTCACTGTGTCTGTTCATGTGCCAGCCGAAATGTTGTTGTAGTAACATAGACAGTGCCACCAGATGCCAGGAGCTACATTTGAAGTACCGTACGCAAACATACAAGTCACTGAATCCTCCTCAACATGTTCCTGCAAATGTTTCACAATAAAAGCTTTGAAGTTTGAAATGACGGCGAAATGTTAACTTTATTAAGGCAAACGGGAGATACAGTGGGAATGATAAATGATGGCCCTTTTATAATGTTGTCTGTTTCAAATGAAGCTGGTAGCCTCTGGAGTTGTGGTGAGTTATAGCCACTATTTTTTAATTTTATTATTTTATATCCTCTATTATAAAGAAATAACATTGTTTGCTAGCTTGATGCTAATGGCAGTACTCGGCGGGTTGACAAAATGCTTCTGCTGTTTCACTCCAGCATTTTCCCTTTTTACTCTGTGTGGTAACATCCCTAGAGGAAATGTCTAAAACCCTGGGGCGCTGTTGCCGTACAGTTTCCACGGCAGCAGATCACTCTGTGACGGGAGAAGTTGTGAATCGCAAAAAGAAAATCAAACATGCTAGTGTCTGTTGGGACGACGTGAGGCGTCAGTTGTTGTCTTCTATGACACACCACACAAGATGAAACGATGGATTATTGCGTACGGTATTCATTGTTGTTCACGATGCGAGCCGACACCGTACAACATCGCATCGGGCTGATACCCTGCAGTCTGAGCCTGGCATAACAGCAAGAAATCTTTGCTCTCTGTCCAAATTATGTAGGCCTAACAGCTGTGTGCTCGACTGGAGACAATGACTACTCTTTTTCTCCATTTGTACTTTTTAAACAGAAAACAAAACATTTTATATCCACAAAAATCAAAAGTCAACTTCACTGTGACATCACAACACTGTCTGGCTGTTATCATCATCACTCAGGAGCAGAAGGGGAGACATTTGGTCAGAGACTGAATGGGTGACTAATATTGGGTGCCATTCTTGAAACTGGCCTGATTGTATAGATCCTCATGGCTGCTGGCTTGAAGATGTGTGTGAAGCATACATATTTCACTGAGTCTGATGTAAACTGTGATTGCAATTTGGCTGGCAGGTGGAGGCATACGGTCGCAAGTTCTGGTTTATCTGTGTAACAACATGATCATTCTTCAGGCTCTGCCCTCAGGCCAACATTTACATGTTCTGCTCCAGTAGTGGTACAGATAAAAAAAGAAAACCAAAGATGCATCGTCACCTTGTCATACATTCAACTTTTCAGCTGAGGGGGTCATCCTGCGTTCATGGACATTTTATCACACTTTACATCAGGTGTGTGTGTGTGTGTGTGTGTGTGTGTGTGTGTGTGTGTGTGTGTGTGTGTCTGCTCTGAGCGGCTCACAGCAGCAAACAGCAGAGGATTGTAGCCGAGGTTTAAACACTCTTTAGAGAGACTTTTTATTACATTCTGACAGATTTTACATTATGTGGCGCTTATGATATTATCGGCTTCCGCAAGGATGATTAAGGGAAATACTTGTAGTGGGATAGAGAAAACACACACACACATACACACACACACACACAAAGAGGGGAGGATCTAACCGCCCTTATCTTGTTATTTCTGATGTGCTTGCACTTTCTTGCTTTTATCTTCTGCTCTTTCTTTATCTGTGTTTGTTGTTCCCTGATCTCCGTAAAGCACTTTCTGACAAACCTTTTGATAAAAGCACTTTAGGAATCGGGCTTGGCTTGCAGAAGCGAGCACGGGAAAATGAGAGAGGCAGAGACCGAGAGGCGGATCAACAAGAGGATGACAGATAGAGGGAAAGAGCCACGCAGGAAACATAAAATGAGGACTGAAGGAGCGGAGATAAAACCATGGATCAGATGAACAGGAGAGCAGTGATGAGGGAGACACGAGGGAAGGAGACAGAGGACTTTTAGAGGGAGCAACAAGTGAAGGAAGTGACCTGTCTTTTTACTCTGTAAATGCCATTTGTTTGCCCTTTAGAGGTGCATTCAGACATCAGGCAGAGCTTTCCCAGAGGCAGAAACACTTATGTAACTCCACACATTTTATATCAACAATTCACGTGACCACAGTGGTTCTGACCAGTCATCGTCCAGTGAGGGCTTAGTTTAGGTGTGTGTGACGACATGGAGAGGCAACTGTTCATTCAGAGCAGCAATAGCTTCTAAAGAGGTTAGCGTAGATCCTGCAGTATCATTAGTCAAGTCAGAGCTAGTTTTTCCTTATTGAAAGAAGGTGAAAGAAACAAAACTCAAGTCTTTCTCCCAACTGACTAGGGCTTTCATGATAGACAGATGGTTATTCCAATCACCTGCCAAGTATATTTGAAAGAGCCTGCCCTTTTCAAAATAGGTTTCAGTGCTTCTTCGATGATTGTATAACAAATCTGTGCACGTCACGTGGCAAAAAGAACCAGTGGCAACTTAGTGGGGAATATAGTAGAGCGTTAAACAGCTACATATTTTCCCCAGGGTGAAGTTGAGTCCAAAATCACGACACAAAACTATAACATTTACATTTTTATTTTGATCACAGTCTGTTTGTGTTTCTCACATCTTAAATGTGGCTGTGAATTGCAACTGGAAAGGTGTAGCCATGTATCATGTATTGCCATTCAGCCTGAAAATACAATGCATTATTGTCCATATCGCCAAGCCCTACACTACAGCAGCGCTACTGTTACTCAACACCATGAGCCTATGCTCCAGAGATATGCTGTGACACTGTCATGCAGGGATTTGCAGCCTCAAAAACTACAAGTCTGCAGAGGCTCACAACTTTTTTTTTTTGTTAGATCCCTTTTGAAGAAACTGCCCCAAAATCGCCATCGCCAAACTCACCAGACTCCATTAAGTAAATAGCAATTTTAAAGTGTATAGATTCAGCATATTCTTACATCTAACATTCGTCACTTAGACACAAAAAACTTGAGAAAATAGGGTCCAGGTTTAAAAAAAAACCCTTTAAGTCTGGATTTATTTGAAGTGCAGAAAGCCACACAGCTACTTCATCATGGTGGCGTATACTTTGTTCTCCCTCTTGGCATCAAAGCAGTGATGTTTTGTGGGTGTTCCAATAAATATTGACTGTATGGATGTACTAATATACGACTTTGAATAACTGTAGTTCTTCGGCTCCGAGCAATAAAGTCAAACTTAGAATATAAAACTGTTTCTCCCTGTTCTGCAGTCCTGCCTCTGTGAAAACATTTAAAGAACCCCAAACTCACATCTGCAGTGCTTAATGTAACCGTCCAACTGCTCCAGTGGAGCTGATCGGTGGCTGACAGTAGGAGACTGCGGCAGGGCCAGTCAGCTCCCAGGTGTCAATGCTGTGTGAGTGTGAACCCAGATGGTGCAAGGAAAACACAAGAAAGCATCCACAGACAGTTCTCCCCTTGATATTTATATATTTTTTAACAACAGGGAGAACTGGGGAGAAAATGAGAAGGAAAACTTCATTAGGAATCCTTTGAGAGTTTGACTTTGATGTCAGAAATCGTTTTGTCAGAGTCTGAGCAGCCCTGTTCAGCTGCTGGATATCTCAATCCTGACACACAGATGAGGCACACGATGATGCAACTCTTTGTATTTATGTGTGTCCAGACAAGTTAGAGAGTGTTAGGTTACAAAAATATGAGCAGGATGTCTGATTGTGTTTATGAAAAGAGGAGCCACACCAGCAGTGTGTCTGAAAGTGTTAGTGTGTGAAGGAGAGATAGATGTAAACACAAGGAAGTGGCATCAATGACCCTCGTAAACGTTATAGCCAGGAGAGAGGCAACCTTCACACTCTGTCCCTTTCACTGATTCTTCCTCACACACACACACACACCCACACATACACACACATACGCACACCCGGGCTCACACAGCTAATTAAGAACCAGTGATAGGCCTGTTTTGTTCCTCCTAATGCGTATTTTTATTGCCGTCCTCTTCCAAATCACATGCCTGAGCAATTTAGCAGCACTTTAACCACAACCGCGCGCCCAGTGTGTTGTGATTAAAGTCCCCGTCGAGTAAAGCACGTCCAGAGATCACACTTAAGCTAATACATTACACGTTGAGACACTTGACTCAACAACATCATTCCTCATTTCATCAAAGGGGTGAAGAATTCTCCAGCAGACGGCAATGAAACTAAATTGAAAAGCACTTTATCACTTGGAATTAAGGCTAATGACATGCTGAAAATAATGATGATGAATTATAGACACTAAATGTCACGGCTCAGCATATAGCACACATATTGGAGCATATGTTGCACATGCATCATGACTAGGACTGGGTATTGTTTAAATTCGTTTAATATGAATGCAGATACTGGGGAATTGTAATGACAAAAAAAACTACTTTTTAAATTTTTAATTCAAGGGATGGAAACATTTTTCCTTTTTTAATTTCACAGGAGAAGCCAAGGTTCCCAAATGTTGAGTCCAACCAAAAGCTACGGGAAAATATATGAACAACCTCTGAGTTAACCTACATGGTAAAATCGGCAAGTTTTGATGAAGATTTGGATCCTGCAATAAGACATGACGGCTTTGCTCTTTTGGTAAATTGTTGTGAAGATCTACGAAAAAGAAAACAACTTGTGAACGCACCTCAGAAAAGCCCAGGCTGTGTCTTGCAGCAGGGAAGACCCTGACAGCCTGTCGGCCAGTCGTAATTTGCCACACCTTTAAATCGTTTCGTCAACCCCTACCTGAATTCGATTCTCTTAGCGCCAGGGGGTTGATCCTGCACCGTCCTGACTCCCCATCGGATCAGCAAACTTTCTGTTGCTGCTGTCAGTGGAGCCACTCTCCTCCTAGCGAGTTTGCCTGCTTAGCACGAGCTAACTCAGCAGTAGCCCTAACACCAAACTGTTAGATATTAAAGGTCATAACAAGCTCACACCGATACCGAAACAGCTTGACTTTGTTGTTAAACCCATCAATAGCTGTTATGTAGTGTTAGCAGTGTGATGCTAACGTTTAGCTGAGGCAGCTGTGGCTGTCGCAGTTCAATCCCCGGCTACTCCAGTCTGTATGTCTAAGTATTCTTGGCTAAGATACTAAGAATGCCAGATTGCTCCTGATGGTTGTTTTATCGGTGTGTGAGAGTGTGTGAATGGCTACTGAGTAGCAGGTGGCACCTTGTATTGTGACCTCGGCCACCAGTGTGTCTGAATGTGTGTATAAATGGGTGAATGTGAGTCATAGTGTAAAAGCACTTTGAGTGGTCGGAAGACTAGAAAGGCGCTCTACAAGTGCAGTCCATTTTTACCATAGCCCTGTTACTGTGTGTGTTTCCCCGACACCACTTTGCAAAGTCACCGTTGCTGCATCCTGGGCTTAGCTCCGCCCAGGACGATTGTGATTGGTTTAGAGAAACACAAACAAGCCAGAGCATTTTTTTGGGGCAGACAGTGTAGAGACCCCTAATGAGCAAAAATTCTGTTGCTGCAGTTACACAGGCTCGACCTGGCTCTGACACCAGGATGATTTGTGTTGGCCTTATCGAAACTTTTGCCTTCAGCGGCTTTGACGACTTTTGAACATGTCAGGCAACACAAAAAAAGTATAAACGTTTTTACCTCAGCTCAGTCTGCGATCACCTGTTTTTCTTTCTGATTTCAGACACTAAAAGCAGGGTTAGTACATTGAAATATATGCAAATATATTGCAGCATTGTTATGTACCACAATGCACTGCAATAGCTTACTCGTCACTATTGTGACAATGTCACGTTGTGTCATTTTCTGTTGATGTTCAGTTTTCTCATATTGAGCTCGTAGATAAACCCTCTGTCATCACTCAAAACCCCCCATTTCAGCTGAAAAGATAAGTTCATCATCAAGGGTTAGTTCTTCAGGAGAAGTGCCTCACTTTATATGCCAGCAGTCGTTTTATAACAGAAGGTGTCATTTTCTTGTCATTGTTGATGGCGGTTATCTCATACTGGAACAACATTCCTCATAAGCGCTTCCTGTCAGTGGGGACAGTTTAGTCAATAGAAAGCCCAGACAGTGTGTCACTATCTGCCAAACCTGTCATCAGTGAACAAGTCTGTGTTCTCACGGAGAACCTGGCTGCTTTTTGTGTCACTGTTGTCATCTCTGAAATGTGAGGGCGCGGTTTGTACTTGACTTTAATTCAGAGTGTGTGATGCTCCTGTTCTTCCTCGCTTTTATCACTTGATACTATCAGTTCTGGTTGTCTCTGTTCTTAATAAGGCACTTTAAGTTGGTCCTAATTGTTAAAAGTGTTTTAAAAAATATTGTCTTCCATCTCTGGATGAGGACGGGAGACAATGATCAAGAGAGACAGAATAGACGATGACACGTGAAGGTCAGGTTTTAGCAACTGTTTGTTTTGCAGCAATTTTTAATCACTGAATATTTTTAGTTTTTGCAACAATTATTTCCAGTCCTTTATTTAGCATCCTGATGGTTAGCAATTCAGTTTACTTTAAGAGATTCAAATAAAGGGTTGTGCATGCCAGGATTTCACGTTCATTATTATATTTGATGTTTGTACAGTGATTTATTCAAAGCTCATGTGTGGGGAGTAACATTTTCCACCACTCAAAGTGTCGGCTTTGCAGGACTAGCCTTAAGGCATATTAACACGAATGATTAATCTTGAGGATTAGGTTGCAGCCTTTTTCTCCAGGAAACTGTTTATATATGCAGAATGTGTTTTAGTGTGAATTGTCCCTTTTGGGCTTCTGTCTCAGGCCCATATGTTTCATCATCTGCTGCACAGTTGGGGTTGGATGAAGCCATTAGCATATAGAATCATTAGTGCTGGACTCTCTTTCCTTAAAGTGATAATTTAGTTGTGCAGGATATAGAGTAGGCCTTTTATTTCATTTAATTTTATCACCTTTGGTCATCTAAGATAATGTTTTCTGGCTAATAGAGCACAGGTAGGTAACCTGCAGCTTCCTGTGGCTTTGATTTAAGATTGTATGGGAATGATTAATGGTTGTTTTTGAACATTTGGATTTTCATTTATCATTGTTGCAGGCTTAGAGTGATTCTTGAATTCTTGCCTATACAACAAATAAAGACATGAATACATCTACAACCTGACACCTTCTCCTACAAATTTTGCCCAACCACGGCTTCTCTTGAGCCACGGAGGTTTGCAAAATATAAAGATTTAAAGACACCACCAATGTTGCAAAGTTAAAGTAACAAACAATCATAAATGGGCCACTGCAGATTGAACGCCTCATGGTACAACATATCAAAGAATGCTCATTTAGACATATTTGTAATGTTGATAGGCTAATTTAGACTTAGAAGTTTGTTTGTGCCTTCCTTATAAGGCTGGTGTGCTCAATTCAGATGTCTTTAGAGTTTAATCAGGGTCCGAAATCTGCCAAGTGCCAAATAAGAGTACATTTTCCGTTTGGCGAGTAAATCTCGGAAGGCTATTAGACATACCGTAGGGTCGTAAAAACTATGCAAAACTAAGTTATTAGTTTATAAGATTACAGCACCGAGGCTCCTCGTCTGAACCAAGGCAGCAAACTTTTTATTATCTCCCACATTGTTAATGGTCATGCATTACAGTTTACAAATTTGCGAATCCTAGGATAGCGAAGGAATGTCCTGCCCTACTCTCCCTATGATTGGCTAGCACTCTTTGCCTTTGAGGCAGAGTAAGACAGAATAAGGGTCCGTACATATGCCTAATTTTTTGCGCACTCAAATCCATTGTTTTCAGAGTGTCACAGCGACACCATTGTGGCACGCGCACATTCCCAAGAGCCTATTAACTAGGGTGCGACGGCTGGACTCTGAGACAAACTGAGTTCAACTTTTGGAATGCAGCAGTGTGCACCACATATCGTGACGAGGACCAGCCAATCACAGCCAACAGATGTCTTTCCTTTCGTAAATATCAGTCTGTGGATCAGTCCGTGTTAGTGCAGGGCTACCAGAGCATTACATCTGTCCCTTGGACAGTAGCCCCGCACACAAACAGTGTCTGTAAGAAGATCGGCTGCTTAGCAACCTCAGATGCAACTTGCTGCTGCGCTGTTGAAAGCTGGCACAGAAAAGGCACGAGTTGCACCCAGTGTCCGACCTCGCGTTTAAAGGCGAGGCATGTATACGACCTCTAAGGCAGGGTAAGGCAGACTGTTGTTTTGCTATCGTGGGATTCGCAAATTTGCATACAGCTTCACTCCTTTCAGTCTTACCTTTCGCAATAAAACCCTCAACATATACACTGTATCACGTCTTACCAGAGGGAAGTTATTCACATGCGGAGGCTGTGGTGATGAATTGTTCAATATATTAACATAATTTAGCCTCAGATTTGCTCTGGTCTCCTCTTTAATTTCTATTGCAACATAATAGTTTATTATTTATTTATAAATACAAAATATGTGACTCAATTTATTACTTTGGCTGGAGACCATTTTTTGACGGTGAATATATATATATATATATATTTTTTTTTTTTAATCTACCTATTGGCTGGCGAGTTGAAAAAAGTTAATTTCGGACACTGAGTATAATAGGTTCAGACCCAGATCTCCAAAAAGCAAATGAAGTCATCACAACTCACAAAATAAGTATGTGATACTTTTAATAATGCACAGCAGCAATAGGAAACTGACACATTTCAGCCCTTAGGTTTCCTCAGCGTTCCTTCATCATGAGGCTCAAATATGCTTTGATTTTTTTTAATAGTAAAGGTATTAGACGGTGCATAATCATCAGCATGCACCTACCATTATTTTAGAAGAGGTTAATCACCACCTCCACATACTGGGAGTGGTGCATGAAGCCTGTTGCAGACTGGTTTGGAAATCTTGATCTGGAAATTAATGAGTGATGCCTTGAGCCAGGCTCTAATTTGACTCCAGTGGACTGCTGTTAAAGTAAGTGTAGGAAGTAAAGCTACTGTAATTATGTATTTGGATTAGAAGAAGACGTTGATATAAAACTGTGACCAAGTACTTAATCTTGAAATTAACATAATCATTATGCCAACAAAGATCAACCCAAAAACAGAATTAACTTCTAAAAACAGGAGTGTGTGATGTTGCTGTTGGTGTTTCAGACTCATCCCTTCAACTCAGGAGCGTCCATCTGAAGTAATTATTTGGTTAATTACTTCTATAAATGAATCACATATATAGTGTGTATTTGGTCCAGTGTTCCTGTACAGTACATAGAAGCCGAAGCACAAAAATGCTAATTTGCTTCATCTTTGGAAAGTAGCTCACTCCTTGTCATCTGTCTGGGTTTGTTCTCCTGTGAAGCTGGTGGGGGCCGGTGGGTTGAGTTGGGACTGTGGTTTGAACATCTGTTCACATCCTGCAGTATTTCTGCTCATCTCTTGCTGAGCAGAGTGCCCTAAAAGTGTGTTATAGCCAAGCACATAAATATACTGATCCCTAAAGATGTCTACCACCGACAGCTTGCATTTCAGCTACTGAACGATCTTGACACGAGCTCTCAGTTATGTATTTTTGCTGGTAATTTCACAGAGGACTTGGAACGTCTACAAATGGACTTTATTCTGAAGATACACAAAACATCAGCTGTGTTTGACCCATTTTGCACAATGCATTATGCAGCTGGAGCTCGCTGTCACTCAAAATGAACCTCTGTCAAACTCTCGGCCTAATTGTTTTGGTATGGATCCAAGTGGGCCTGCTTGCTGCTGTTGTCATGAGACCAAATGGACGGAGGGAGTTGAAGGTGAAAACACTGCAGGGTTTGAAACAACTGCTCTAACAAGCGTGGAAACAAGACACGAAATGCTCGCAGCAAAGACGAGACTGAATCTGTGAACACAGCAACATGAGGCGATTCTCCATGGATGTTACCATTTTAATACAGGTAACAAAAAATACCCCATGTATTGTGTCATTAATTGTGCCTGTTATCATAATCAATATAATGGGACTCTAGTCTGCAACATTAAAGCATGAAGCAAAACCATGTTTACAGAGACAGTTAACCCCAAAATCAAAAGGCATTTTTCCATCTTACCTGTAGTGCTGTTTATCTATCTAGATTGTTTTGATGTGAGTTGCTGAGTGTCAGAGATATCTGCCATAGATATGTCCGTCCTCTGAGCTGTAATGTTAGCTAGCTCAGTGATGCTAGGTGAGTCAGTAGATTATTATATTTGACAGAAGGCAGACATCTCTATATGGTTAAAATCTCCAGCACTCAGCAACTTGCACCAGAACAGTCTTGATTGACAAACAGCACTACAGGTAAGATAAATAATATGTATTCAGGAAATGCCCATATGAGAGCGTTTTAGAGAGCTTTGGAGGTGTGAAATTTTTTTAAGCCAGTATTTGTCTCGGTATTAGTCCCTCCAACACAGTAATTGAATGGTCGGCATGACAGTGAGAAGCGTGGTGTTTTTATCCAAAGTTTAACACTTTTCAATTCTCTGTGCTCAGAAACTAAACAGCAGTTTTTAGCGCAGTGTCAATAACACGTTGCGAAGCATTAATAAAAATAAATGAAAAAACAAATGCTTTGGTAGACATGGCCCCTCACACAGCTAACAGCTAACCGAGTTAATAGAGCTGAAGTCAGCAGGACTGAGAGTTTCTGCTCAAAGGAACATGAATATTAAACAGTGAACTACAGTTCAATGTGACAACACCAGTTCGCAGTAAATAAAAATGACTAAAGTACTTAAGCTGTGTACAGGTAGAGCTAACGTTGAGTCATCAGAAATGTACTTTGGCCACCAAATGTAGGGTCTCGGTAGCCTGTGGGGCCAGTGCTCAAAAATGTTAGCGTCTTTTCCTGTTGGGATAAACTTTAAATAAGACCGTATTTATGATCTCTGTCCTTTTGTAAGGCGTTCCTACTGCAATATGGGGATATCTTATAATATAATATAGCAGTTTGGAAGTTATTGAAGGTCCTTGATCAAAGTTAATCAATATCACACAGGCAATAAAAAAACAGTTCAAATGATTCCAATGCATCATATTGACCTTTTCAGTTTTATTATTTGGGATTCTCTGTCCTCTGAGCTGTTAAATCTAAACAATGTTCCAGTGTCAATTTCCTCCAGAAAGGTTGAAACAGTGAAGACTTATTGACTTTTGTTAGTGCTCGCAGTTAAAGGTCTAAAATATCAGCACAAAATGTCAGACGTTGGTTACGGCTATTCATACGCTTTCGTTAACAAGCTAATTGGCTGCTGTTTGGCAGGTTTCACCATCCTGTCACTCTTTTACTTGTTCTGCTCTGTAATGATTTGGTACTGTGTTGTAATGAAAGCATTACATGGACCTCCTTAACTTTTCACATACTAGTAAACAAGCCTCACCTCATAGAAATAGATGGATGATCTACTGACACCAGTCTTTAAACTCCTGTTAGTTATTTTTTAGCTTTAATTTCACCCTCCTGTATTGAGTAAGTGTTAATAGACTCTGGTGTGTCCATCCATCTGCTTCACTGAAAATAACTCAGCGGATGCAGTAAAGGCACCCTGGGCCATCCACAGCCAGACGCATCGATGTTTCCTCTTTGCTGCATTCTGCGCTTTTCTCAGAGCTTATCGACGGAAATGCTCACTCACACACTGCTTTCACACATAACACACAACAGGAAGTTCACAGACAGGCACTGGCAGACATGCAGAGATAGGCATTACCGTTATATACAGGCAAACTTTAAACATACACAACCTACATGGGTGCAAAGCCTCACTTACTAGGAACAGGCAAATGCATACACATGATCTGGTCTGCTAAAAATGCTGAAACACACTCTATCATGCAGACAACATAAATGCAGACACACACGTTTATGTTATGTTGCACCAATATGCCACAACATAAGCATAAAATATACATATATGCAGCCAAAGTCACACCACAACCTTCCACACAGACCTAAATGGACACACACACACTGTTTGTTGATTGGCATTGGCTGCTGCATTGCTGACAACAGCCGCCGTTTCATTTGCATAAAGCCGAGGGGCGATGCACCTTTCCCTCACTGCGCTCCACAGGAGGATGATTGGCAGCAGCTCGTGCGAAGCCAGACGCTGAAATGTGACTCTTCTTTAACTGAATTCAAAGGAGCCGCTGGCCCCGACGGCTCCGAGGGCTACAAAGCTCCACTCAATTTCACCTTATGCTTAGATCCAATATTTTTGACTGACATTTCTGAATTCGACCCATTTCGGATGTCAGTTTGATGGATGCATCCTGAGTTGACCCACGTGTGTAAACTGATGACAGAAGTCTCCGGATGTGGACGTCTGTTTTGGAAACAGCTTAATTTTTGGCCATTAAATAAAGCTATTAGCATCCACTTATTAAATATGGGGGCTGCGTTTTCTTCACACGGTGTAGATGTCATTCTGATCACAGCTTTGCTGATGCCCAGTCGCCAGGAGAAAATGTTGGCATTGTACAAATCACAGATGCATTACATTTGTGTGTTTCATATGTATCAAAAGTCAAGCTGACTTTTTCATCAGGAGGTGGAGGCAGTGATGGATGGTGTGTTGCCTATGTGGCTTGGCTGCTTGCCAAGCTACAGACCACTGTTCATGACCACCAAAGAACAAAACCAGTTACGTTTTAGCGAGTCATTGCTTTGTTTCCAGCTGCTTTTCAGCCTCCAAAACTGGCTGCTCTTTAGAGACCTTTTGCTGTTTTTCCAGGGAGGGTAGCGCCACAAAAGAGGTTGTTTCTTACCAAGACATTGCTGCTTTTCCTGTCAGGATAGTACCACAAAAAGCGTGTGTTTGTTCCGAGTCATTGCTTTGGTTTGTGCCCGGATAGTGCCATGAAAAGTTTGTTTTGCAGAAACATTGCTGTTTTTCCAGAGGGCATTGTGCCCCCAAAACCAGGTATTTTGAGACAAAACATGATCTTTTTCTAACCACAACCAAGTTGTGTTTGAACCTAAACCTAACCTCACATTAACCACAGCAGTACTGAAACACTTGAGTTTTAATGTAGCTGCTACATAATAATGTACAAATGTAATGCATCTGTGGTTTGCAGAAATGTGCAATGCCAACATTTTTCCTGGCAGTGGGGTTGTCCATACTCTCAACAGCTGGTGTAGTATGCTTTACAAATGCATTGAGAAACCTTGGTGTAGTACCCTCACCATTGTTCTTTCAAACTTGTCACATTGAGGAATATAAGAACACTGATGTAAAGTGACAGAAATAGGAAAGTGATGCACGTCATTTGCAGAGTATTTGGAGCTTTACCAATTTTCACACCTGTGCACATCTGGCCACTCTACTACTACTTCTTGTTGGCCTGACAGTTGACAGTGTTTTGATCCTAGAGTGTAATAGCTCTGTCAACTAAGTCACAGTGATTACAACATGTTCCACTGGTGACACATTGTTAGAGGAGAAAAACAAGGATGCCTCTCAAACCCCTTCTCCTGCATAATTAGCTTCTCAACTCTCTATCTATAAGTCACTTTGTTCTAGTGTGATCCACTTTCATACAGCATCACCGATGATTGCCAAAATATGGTTTAATACACATCTTACATGTGCAGTGAACTTTTCGGTAAGAAAATGTATTGGACATGTGTGTGTTTGGCTCGTACTGGATCATAGAGATGGACAGCAGAGAAGTCTTGTGAGCTGCAGGAGAGGTCTGAGCAGTTGTCATGGGTTTTCTCTGTGAAAACTTGCCACAGTTTGAATCCATTGTAGCTGATAAGATTTGAATTGGGAAGCCTAAAAGAGGACTTTTGGGGAACATAATGTGTTTCTTATTAGAGCTCAGTCGTCTGGTAGAAAGCTTGTTTGGGAAAATTAGATCAGAATGATTTGTTTCTGTCGTTTGATGATTTTGAAAGAACTGAGTTACTGCTTTTTAGATTCACAGAGTTGGATTTTTCAATTGAAAACTGTGGACTTTATTAATCGAGGGTTTTTTTTTTTTGTTACAGTGAGTGTTATGTTGTAGATAAAATATTCCAAACTGCAGAGATTAGTAAAACACAATTTTCCACTGCCACAAAAAAACCCCACCAAGACATTCTTTCCTCTTTAGTAATGAGCTGAAATCCCACCTCGCAGCCCATTTCATCTCCTTCTTCCTGTCTCAGCTCCCTTCTGTCTGAGTAATAAGGGAGAAAAAAGAAAACAATAATCCAATAAACTGAAAAAAGAAAAAAAATCAAAATTGACTGAAACAGTGTGAAAGTGCATTTATATATTTATTTCGAAGCGTTACATCACTTCTCTGAGCCCTGCGGGCGGCTCGATTAGCATAATAATTAAGCCGGAGCTGTAATGCACGGTTTGTTCCTATATTGCTGCACACTGCAGTTGGTTTTGAAGTTTCACCCCCCCTCCCTCCGCACACACAGCTCCCCCCACCTCCCCTCCCGCCCTTCACCTCCTCCCCTATCCAAGAAATTACCATGCATTTAGACAATGGGAATGAATTAACAGGGAGCTAATTTCTCCCGGACTCCTGTGTGTGTGTGTGACTGGTTATCAGCAGTGCGCGAGTACACCTCTGGGATCTGTGTGTGCGCGCGCCTCTCCTCGCTTTCTCATTACATGCAGTGATTGACTCACACACACACATACAGAGAGGGAGGGTGTGTGAGATAGAGTAGAAGAAGAGACAGAGAGGAGGGTGTGGAGGGGGAGAAGGGGGGAGGTAGATTGGGAAAAGTTTCATTATGAAATTGAGAATGAGGATTCAATCAGACCTCATTTAAAAACTAATGTTACTCTTCTCCTCTCCAACCCCCCCACCCCACCCTCTCTTCCTATCAGGGATGTTTGCTTGGATTGACATGATTTATAGTGAACTGCAATGAGAGCATAATGATGTTCTCCGTAATGAATTGATTAGCATTTAAATAGCTGGGAGAGTGCGGCGCAGTGGAAACTTGGACTGTTAGGGGTTAAAGTTCAACGTGTGTTTGATATGGCTGTCATAGAAAAGGAGGGCTGTGCAGAATCTTCAAGTTTAGGCATTTTTTGGGGTCGTGTAGGAACCATGGGCCTCTCATCAGTGGTCACTTGTAACATTGGCGATATAGAAAAGGTTACACTACTCCACTCCTAAAATGTCGGCTGTGTAGTTTGATAATGAAAACATTATCAAATATTCATTAACTGTAAAGCGAGTGTCATCTACAACGGATGTTTAAATGTTCAAAGTTTCCTCTGAAGTTGAAACTAATCAGAAATTCATTACCGTCACTCATTCTACCGATCGCTGATTAATTTGAAGAGTTTTAATTAGATCTGATTATTCAGTCAGCCTGATTTATTGGACAAACCAAATTAATTGTTTTTAGTTCTACAGGGAACAAATGACGTTTACAAATTATAATTTAGGAGGGCAGACTTAATCAACTGGTGGGGCCGGGACGATATGCTCGAAACAATCACCCCGGTGCTGATTGGGTGTGTGTTGCAAGTTTTAACAGTTGTGATTCAATATTATGATTTATTGCGATTTTTGTTAATGTTTATAAACACTAGACCATGGAAAAAACTTGGATTATACACTTCTTGAGATTGTATATCATGAGGCATGTCTCTAAAGACGATGCACATCTCATGTCAGTCACATTCTGACTTTTATTTCAGCAGAATCACACACTGCGTAGAAAAGTGGTAAATAAACTTTTAACAGTTTCAGTGGGCGTAATTTTAACAATTTTATTCCAGTGAAGCACTTTGCGGCTTTGCTCTGTGAAATAAGCTATATCACATAAACTTTCAGCACTTACCAACTTAACTCACTCAATTGTACATGTAAAATGTAAAATAAAATTAATTAATTAAAAAAAAAAAATCCAAAGCCAAAAATCAGCCAAAATCAACACTGGCTGCCAAATTATTTTTCTATCTTGTTTTAATTTTTAAAATTACTAAAATCTCAGTCTCCCTCTTTTTATCAGACCGCAGTTGAGACGAGAATCAGCCTAGCGAGGTAATGTTAGCACAACTTGTGATCTCACTAGCCTATTTTATACAGAGATCGCACTGTCAGGCTGCTACAGAGTCCCTTCTTTATGCCATCTTTGCATTTTTACACAGAACGAAACGATGATTATAGACTGTACGCTAGGATCTTGGAATCAAAAGAGGTGTGACGACAAAAAAATATGTACTGGCAGCACTTTATAAACAATAACAATGGCATAATATGGCAATAACAACCATTTACTGTCCTTATTACATGGTGGCTGGTCTTGTCCTCTGCTCGGAAGGTAAGGAGCTCTTAAATCTTATCGTTTACCAGTTTGGAGACATTTCCGGCCATTGCTTTTCTTCTTTCTTCTTCTGCTAACTGCTACATGTACAACAACAACAACAACAGAGGAAAAATATGTTTCTATGTATGTTCTCTCCTGATGAACACAGGGTTAATTGCTTTTTTAAAAATGCACTTTCTGGCACCTTATGAACATTTGAAGTGCAAAAAAAAAGTGTGTGAATAGTTGAGTGTAACTGCTGTAGGCTATTTATTAGTAAGTGTTTCCTCACCTACAAAATCTCATGAACCCACATAAACTAGTACTTTTGCATTTGAGGTGGATCATCAGGTATTTATATTCAATTTCTTTAATATAGAAATGTACGCCTAGATATATGGGATTTATAGTTTTGTTTTTGTTTTATCCTGGTATTGAATTGTGTGTCAAGAATCACTGAATTTCACTGGTCTTAGTGTTGAGTACTGCATTTATGGTATAGGGACACGACTAGTCTTTACATGTGCGTGCGAGTCCTGTTTTTGTCCTGACTATAAAGTCAGACCTCTGTCCAAAGGCTTCTGTTCTACACTGACAGAAACTGAAGCACGTTTCTTTCCAAGACAAACACAAAGGAAATTTGACAGCAGCTACAAGGACTATACTGTGATACTCTTTATTATTTTCTCTAGAGAAAGGTTTTGTTTTTTTTGCTTCCACTTCTGCAAACTGGAAATATATTAAGTGTTTATTAAATGCACTGAATTTCTATAGGAAAGGGACACAGTGGTGGATCCAGCCAAGGTTTTAATGAAGTGGACACAGCTTGCATGAAAACAACTCCACAGTCTCACCTGTCCCAGGAAACACTGCTGAGAATGTAAAGCAGCGACGCCTGACACCTGCTGACTTTAAGCTGTTTTCTTGTCTGAATTTGCGCTCGCGTGTCGACTAATTTGAAAGTTTGAGTGCTTGTGCATGCGTGTGTGTTCCTCGAAGCAGAGCAAATTCCGCTCAGCTTGTAATTCTCTTTTAATAACAGTAATCTTGCCACAGCTCTGCTCTGCATCAATAGTCATTGCGCTATTATTCTGAAAAACTCAGGGAGGAAAGGGCAAAATGACAGAATAGGGAGTTGAGGAGGAGACACCAGACGACGGCAGTTTGCAGACAAAATGAGCCGTCATTTCATTGACTCAATATCCTCCCGTTTGTCCTCCTCATTGATACGGCCATGAGCCAATGCTATTGATTACCAATTTCACCTCCCTGCACAGACCCACACATTCTGGCTCCTCCTTTCTTTTCACTCTATAATAGAAAGAGCTTGTCGATTCACACATGCAGACCAGCACATACTCAGTCTCTGCATTATTTCAACAAATTACTTCGTCTCTTTCTGACCTGCTCATACACACATGCATGCACAATCTCTTAATGCCTGTACGCACAATGTTTGCACACAACATAAAACACCCAGACTTAAATTCTCAGGACCTTTTTTTAATTGTGCCAGTGCAATTACAAAGGCAAAGCTGTAGGTCTCGGGTGCACAGACTGTGTGGGCGTCTCCAAGCTGCTTCATGTGTCTGCAGCAGCACAAACTGCTAAAGGGCTGGGTGAAGGCGACTATAGATCTGAGGGTGTGGTCTCAGTCAGTCACATCTCATTGCTCTGAAACAGATGTGCTAATTGCAGTGACAAGAGCTGAGCTACTCCAGGAAATCGTACTGTTGTCTGGTAAGATAACCCGGTCGCCTGAATAAATGTTGGCATTCTGCAGATAGTTGTTATGTTTTGGATATGTTGATACATTTCAGCAGCGCTCTGGTTAATGTGTGGTTCGATTTAGGCACAAAAACCACTTGGTTTTGGTTCGGAAAAACTGCAGGAAACGCCCCGTTTCCACCAGACACTTTCGGTATGGTACCTTTGGAACCCAAAGTAACCCTTCAGACATTTACCTAGACCCTGATGTTTCCACTGCAAACGGTGCCCTTAAATGTGGGCAGGTTGTTGTCACTCACTGCTCCGTTCAGCACTCACTGTATTTCCTCATCACCGGTGACACAGATCTGCACCTGGTTTATCGTCCACAGAACGAGGCTGCACGCCCACATTTTCAGAACAAAATAGAACAGGCTGCAGTGAGAGTCTCTCTCCATGGGATATTTAGAAATAGCAGCTTTGTGCATTTAGTCCTTCTCGGGCAAGCTCAGGGGTTTAGTGTTGCTGTAGCCCACAGGAACAACATGCTTTTTTTTTTTTTTGTTTCTTAGAGCGAGGAGTAGAATATATGCAGTTCACATAATCTGGTCGAAAGTAATATAGATAAATGCCTGGAGATCCACTCATTACTAAAAGTGCCTGTCATATAAAAACTAAAGTGATGGTCGAAGTTGTCACAGTGAAATTTAAGGTGCGCTGATGGATTCATGTCATCAACTCACACACTGAGTAACATTATAAGTAAATGTTCCACCTTAAAAGTTGCCGGCAGTCGGCCCAGTGAAAGAAGTTATTTTTTCCAGCTGATGAGAGAGGCAGCAAAACATCCTTTCATTTTATAGCTACAGTTTACTAATAAAACCCTCCACAGTATGAACAGAGGTTACATGAGCCTCAAAACCAGACACAACTCAGCCCTGAGCAGAGTGACCGTCCTCTACTGACCAATCAGACTGCAGTGTTCACAGCTCCACCTTTTAGTACCAGATCTGTGTGCTAGGTACCCCAACAGAGGGGGGACCAATCATGGGGACGGTACAAAACGGTTCCACTGGTACCATCCACAACTTTTCATAGTGGAAATGGAAAAAATACATACCAAACTGAACTGAACCGTACTGCTTGGAAAAGGCTGCTGAAAAACAGCGACAGCTTGCTACAAAACACCCAAGTTTGGTGCCTAAAAAGCTGCAGGAAACACAGCAATAATTGGCTAAATTAGAAACTGGTTTTGTTATTTGTTGGTCTCAAATAGTATTCTGCAGCCTGGGTTGCAACCTGATAAAAACTAAACGTAACTATGTAAATCTGTGTCACTTTCATGCTGACTTTTCAAAATTTAATTTCAGAAAAAGAGAATCCTGACACAGACTCAATGTTAACACAGACTGTCATGATGATTTGGATCAAATCTGAGAACACTGCAGAGCAGAGCAGAGGGGGGATAGTTCTGGACCATGGCAACATCTTTGTTACATCACAGGAAGGGAACAGATTATTTTTAAAACATATTTTTCCTGCTGTCACTTCCTCCTCTCCTCTCCCTTCATCTGTTCTGTTTTACTTCATCCTCGTCTTAACACTATATTTTATAGCTAAGCACACGACCACTCGCGCTCCTCTGATAACAATTAACTGGGTTCCAAAGAGTCAGCAAAGATTTTCCCTCCATCTCTGTCAATGGACATTTTCTTCTTGCTGATGTGAGCACTCTGCTGTGTGTGAGGGAGCGAGAACTGATGTGATCGTCTGTAATTCGGTGTATTTCTGTGTGTCTGTGAGTGTCAATCTGTAACTTGTGTGTGTGTGTGTGTGTGTGTGTGTGTTTGTGTGATAGCCAAGCAGCTGAGGGAGATGGCAGCCTGTCTGTCTCTGTTAGCATCTTTACTTTGCCAAGACTGCCCTGGCTTAGAGCCTACAGCCTAGACACACACACACACACACACACACACACACACACACACACACACACACACACAAAAGTACTGACTCTCCAGCACACACTGACATACATCAGTACACTTTTGTACACATTTAAGGATGTCAACACACACATGCAGAGCTCCACTTTGATGTGAGCACACATCAATACTCACTATCAATTACAGACAGTGACAGAAACAGTCGCACACAAGGCTTGCATCAGCGTATGCACTCTCTCCGATACACATGCACCCTTGTATGCTCTTTCCTACTAAAGGAAAATCCAACATTTTACAAAGTGGGTCTTATTTTGTAGTCCTCTGAATTATAAAAAAATGTTAAGTGTCATTTTCATGTAGTATTTGATCAGATCGAGGACTGAGAACTGGTTTTAAATTGGAAACAAAGATAATTAGAAGCTAAAGCTAGGCTACAGATCACAGTGTAAAAGTGAACCACCACATCACTGCTGATCGCCACACAAGACAATGAATATAAAGGGAAACTTTGCTGATAGTGAACCAGCTGTGTGGCATCACAGTGTGTGCAGATGAACAGTGTTTGGCTTCGTTCCCGTGCCCCTGCCAACACCTGGACCCCCACCACCGGACAGGCAGGGATCTCTGGGGGAAGTCAAACAGCATTCATCAGCACACACTGTGATGACACACAGCTGGTTGAATATGAGCAAAGTTTCCCTGCTTCCCTTCACTGGTTCCTGTGCAGCAGGGTCGCTCTTTGTTTCACTGTTATAATCATTAAAAAGCAGAAGCAGCATGTGTATACATTCAGTAGGCTATATCTTCAGTAGCTAGCTAGCTAACCCAACACTTTTCAGGGTTTGATTCTGGTTTTGGAACAGGGAAGAAACATATATCTTTATCCAACCTCTCCACGTAACGAGTATCATCAATACACGACGTGCCCCAGGCACAACATTTAGCTCCAAATCCACAAAACCAGCCTGAAAATTGTGTGTGTCCAGTGTAGTGATATATTTTGGCATTCAAGTCAAGTCAAGTCAAGTCACTAGGACACATTACATGGAAGTTATTATATTATTTTGCTTTAAAATATAGAAAAGTGTGCTACATGAGACACATTTATTCTATTCACTGATATTGGTAAGTCCGGATGAAGGTATTAATAATAACATTGGTTTTGTGTTATTTAAACAGTAGTATATTGATGATCCTCAGTCAGACCCCAGTAGTTAAACGGTGAGGTGGGAGGTGAGCTGACCGTCCTACAGCCGACATCGGGTGAAACTGAGTGAGAAGATGCCCCTGGGTCTGGAGTGAATGTCTCCTGAATGTCTGACTTAAAACTAACTTCACCATGGAGTGGCAGCTACGGCTGGCTAGACAGCATTGATTAACGGAGCTGTTTGTTTGTTTGCGGTCATTAACTCGTCCACATGAAGGTGTAGCTGCTTCACAGCAGAGATTAGAGCTTGGATGGTGGAGAAGTTTAAGATGCAAGACTGTCTGCTGTCTGTAGGTAAACCGTCTTGTCCTTACCTGCTGGCTCTACAGCTGCAGCTTTATTAAAGTTAGGTTATTTAAGAGGTAGCTTTAGCTGCCCTGTGGCTGAACACACATTTGGCTCAGTGGGCTTTTGATATGATATCCTCCCTGCATATGATTTCCAACCTGACATTCAGTTTCAATGTCAGCTCCAGAGGATGTAATCATGTGATCTGGAATTGTTTTAAAAACAGGGATTAGCTTCAGCAAAGCCTCGGTCTGGCTCTGACTAACGACTGCAGCAGCAGAAAACAGGCTGCAGCATCAAACAGTCCACCGTGACCTGAACTGGATCCCAGTTCACCCAGACAGCTTCACCAGAGTGGAATTAAAAGTGGAAACAGAGTTTATTCCAGTCACAAAGTAGTCACAACAATACATAAAAGACTCCACATGGAAAATAACGTTCATGGTTAGTGTTTGCTTATTGTCAATTCCAGAGGGATTTACTCCAAATTCTGGAACAGATTTTATTTTGTCGTGTTTGTTTATTTGCATCTCAGTCTGTGTAAACAGAAGTTTACTGTGTCATTTATATGTTTTTACCCTGTTCTGTCTGCTTGTTTGAACAAACTTTCTTGAAAATCTGACAGTAAATAGTGAAGAATGTTTCATAACGGCTGGCTACTTTTTTGAGGTTACAGCTGATGTACAGTCTCATAAAACAGGCATTGAGGCTATGGCCACAGAGCATACTTGTTTATGATTAGCTCGCTAGTGTTCGTTAAAAACATTTCAAACATGTCAGTTCGATCGCCCCTCTAAATCAGTGTGCATTAGGAAATATTAATACAGTGTAAACTTCAATCAATCCATCAATCAATTTTATTTATAAAGGCCAATATCACAAATCACAGTTTGCCTCACAGGGCTTTACAGCATACGGCATCCCTCTGTCCTTAGGACCCTCACTGCGGATAAGGAATTACCGCAGTATAAAGCTGCGGGTAGCCTTTTCTTTTACTCCGGTTTCTGTATTTTATATGATGCTGTTCCATCGAGAAAATGACTTTCTCAAAAAGTAGTAACGGATGTGTGTCGACAGTTTGACTAAACTAATCATAATTTGATCATTTGTGCTCTACAGGTGACGCCGAATGTTTGCTGGCTGTTTATTATTACGACATCACCAAAAACTTCTGTAAATGGAATGGATCAGTACATCGATGAAGTCAGTGTCACTGATGTCAGGCTGTTCTCAAACTGTTCACATGTTTATCCACGAAAAGTAATGCGCCCAAATTGTCCCACGTTGTCATTAGCCTATAAATCATTTATTATGCACACATTCTGAAAGGCTGCGATCACATGATAAGTGCACTGACGGGAGTAAAGAAGGAAGTGGTCTTGAGCGGCTCCTGTAAGGAGGCAAGATGAGGTGGTGATTGGGTCAAAAAACACAGGACTTTCCCCAGGAGGCTAAGTTCGGAACTTCGTGAATTTTGAGTCATCTTAAGGCCCATTTATGCTCAACGTTAAATATGGATCCGGATACGGACAAAGCCTTCTGTCCATGCTCCGCGTTCATTTCATCCGTATTTCTGCACGTTTCCATAAAGCTTACGGATACGGGCCAAACCAAGCAGTACCACCGGAAACTGTGGGGGCAATCTTGCTGTCACTACCCGATACGTAGCTCTCTTGAGACACGAAGAAGAAATAACAATGGTGGAACTTTTTAGCATGAAACGCTGAAAATAGAATAAAAAGAAGGAGTTTTTCCTATTTAATCTTATGTTGTTATATTTCTCCCTCTCCCCTCACTGGAAGCCTCAGACCTTTCGCCTCGGACCTCCCACCGCCTGCCGCCCGCCGCCCGCCTGGATTAAACACTGAAAATAAAATAAAAGAGGGAGACGGGTTTTTCCTATTTCATCTTATTTTGTTATTTTTCTCCCTCTCCCCTCTCTGGGAGCGTCCGACTTCCCGCCGCCTGCTCCCGTCTCAAACACGGAGGCCTCCCTCTCCGCGGAGCCCGCCCGCCCTGTGCCAAATCAACTCTGGCTGGTGTCAGAAAACTGAACATTGGACATGAGAGTCCTCCAAGATGGAGTCTTGGCTTTTCTTTTTTTTGAGTGTGTAAGTTGATAGCTCGGAGGATTTTGTTGTTGGTAACAAACAGAGAGCAGGACACTGCATAAAAATGTGGAATTGAAGCCCTAATTCAGGCAACAATACGTTTTCCTTGACTTACATGCATTAGTAAGACATGTGTCTGCATGTGTGTGCGTGTGTGTGTGTGTGTGGGTACGTGTCCGTTTGTGTGTGTGTGAGTCTGATGAGGATTTTGTGTTGTGGTGTGTGTCTGTCTTTGTCTGGGCTGCTGCCGTTACCCCGTTGGCTGTTGGAGGGTGAAATAGCAGGATCACCTTCAGGTAATCATAACGTTAGCTTCCTACACTGCACCCAGTGCTGCAGTGGTCCTGCCAGGCTCTTTGTGTGTGTGTGTGTGTGTGTGTGTGTGCGCCCATGTGTCTGACTTGCAACCAAATCTGAGTTCAGCGCCCTGGTACTGCGGTAGTCCCTCCTGCCAAGCCCCAGCTTTCTGTGTGCATGTGTGTGTGTGAGTTTGTGTTTCTGTGTGATTGTGTATGTGTGAGAGACAGAGGGGGAGTGATATAAAGCAAATTTAGCAGGAGAGAAAAAGACAAAGTAGCGTGGAGAAAGAGAAAGAGGGAATGATGCAGAAAACTAATTAGTGAAAAGAAAGATGAGGAGAGGCTGTGTGAAGATTTGTGTGCGTGTGTGTGTGTGTTAGAGAGAGAGAGAGACATGATCACTGTGTGAAATGCAAACGGAAGAGAGTAAAACTTTGAGAGAGGAAAAAGAGTGTGTGTAGAAGACAAAGCCAGAGAGGAAAGATAGAGAGAAAAATCTAGTTCTAGTTGTGTGTGTGTGTGTGTGTGTGTACCCTCTGCAGTGGAGGGATAACCTCCTCCTGTACTTCCCTGAATGGGATTCAGTCGACCACGGCTTATCACACACACACACACACACACACACACACACGCACACGCACGCACACATTGTGACACAGACATAAACACGTTTGTTATTACACACTCAAGCTTAGTCTTTTTTGCTCTCTGTCTTTTAACTCAATCTGTCTCTCTTTCTACATCTGCCTTTCTCTCTCTCTCTCTCTCTCTCTCTCTCCCTCTCTCTCTCTCTCACTCACACACACACACACACACACACACACACACACACACACACACACACACACACACACACACATCTTGGCGGGAAATACTGCTGCAGTATCAGGGTGCTGAAGTCAGGCCAAGTGTAGGTTATGGCACACACACACAGAAACACACACTATAGGCTTTTCTCATTCCTCGATTTGTGCACCCTCTATTCCTGTCCTATTGTGTTTTAGTCCCTACCACCTGAGATGAGAGTGGACGAGGCGAGGAGGAGACACAAGGAGAGAGGAGTTGAGGCAACAGGCATTTAACAAATAAGAGATCCGTACTTCAGAGTCATCATCTCAAAGCAACGTGAATTATGACATGTGGCACTGCTGCATTGTTGGCTGTGTGTCGTGCTGCTTTTAAACATCTTAGGTAGGGTTGGGCAGCGTTCACATTTGAACCAGTAATGGTACCTTTTTCCATACTTTACTCTTTCTGTAGGCTGATGACAAGAATGCAATTTTTGAACAAGCAACAACAAATGCTGTCTACTCTTTTGTAATCACATAAAAAACAAAGTAAATATGACACCAGACAAATATGTGGAATAAGTACGTCATTTAAAAACACAATCACAAACAGCAGTGATGATTGGCTATTTTCTTAATAAAACAGAAGAGAAAACAGATGAAATACAATGAAAGTATTGGCACTGCTGGGATAGTTTCTGCTTGATGGGAAGCTGACGAAACTTCACGATCAGCTTCATGATCAGCTTCTCAGCTTCAGGGCACTTCATGGTTCGTCTGCCTCCTTTCTGAATCCGGTGGAGAGCTGTGTTGTCTCCATGGCAAAGGACCGGGAAGCTGGCAAAGGAGTCCTGCAGGTGGTCTCCCGGCTTTGGGGGTGATTTGTGGTGCTTCCGCCTCCTGTGTGAACCAGGAGTTTTGATCCAGGTGCACTCAAACTTTAATGCGGTCGGTACCCTTTAAAGTACCCAACCGTAGTCATGGGTGTCTCGTCAAGACTTCTGCAAATGATACACCTGTGCATCCTCCCTCATAGCTCCTGCAGCTCCTCTCTCCTCAAGATGCATTTTAGAAGTAAAACATCCCTCAGAATGGGGCACTGAGATTGATTTCCGGGTCACAGGCAGGAGGACAGAGGAGAGAGGAGACGAGCAGGCACAAAATAGACAAATGAGAAAAGCTAAATGACACAATCTGTTTGGGTTGGGCACTCACTTACACACACGCAGACACACACAGACACACACACAGATACATGCTTAGAATACGCAGCACATAGGTGCATATTTGCATACAAACCATCTCTCTCTCTCACTCACACACACACACACACACACACACACACACACACACACACACACACATACAAAGTAAAGCGGTAAAGAGAACTGTGCCTTTAGGATTAGTTTTGGTAATATCTCAACAAAGGCCGGGGAAATGGAAAGCTCTTCTGAGGGGAAGTTAGCATGAACCCCCAAACCCCCCTTTCCCCAGGAAAATTACTCTTTCCCCAGCGTACAGACAGAGCCCTGACTTCCCTTGTCCACAAACAAAAGCACCTGCAACATCCGGCATTACAAAAGGATGCAATTGTCAGTTAATAAGTGAATGTGTGAAGGTGTTAATGGAGAGGCAGTAACACAAAGCTGCACCATGTCAAAGAATATATTCATAAGAAAGTGTTGTTGAGGCAGTACAGTGACTCAGAGGAACAAAATGCCCACGATTTGAAATGTCTGCAAACCACAATTGTACGTGTGTGATTCATCACGCTTCAAATGTTTTTTTCTTTCTGTGGTCAACATTAGAAATATGTTACACAGATGATAAATGCACTTGCAGTGTAAATCGTGTGGGGTCTTTTTTGTTCAGCTTTGCCTTACTAAGCCCAGACTGACTTTTGTTGCTGCTTGGAGTAAAATAAAAAACAAACTATGTTTTATTCTTTGTTGTGATTTACCGAACAGTTTGCACTTTTTTTTTGGCCCAACCCAATCGTAAGAATTGATGTTCAGTTTGCAGAAATGTACAATGCCAACTTTTTTTTTCTGATGACTGGGCTGTTGAGACACAAATGTCTGCATGAAGGGGAACTTAGGATCTTTTCACCTCTGACATTTTGACCACTGTCTCTCTCCAGTGAAGCCCGCACGACCAAAATGTGATGACTTAAATTGTTTTTAAAAACTGGCCTGTCATCATCTGAGTGAGAAGATGGTGTATGAATCTGGAAACCCAGTCAGAAAACTTATCAGACACTGTTTCAGCACCCTTGAGGCAGCTTTTTACAGCTCTGAGAAGTTATGACAGCAACAAAAGTGGTGCCAAAGCTACAAGTTACCATGTATTCCACTGTGTATGGACAGTTGCATGAAACAGATGCTCACTGAACTCATGAAGAAAGATGTCAGTTTTAGATTTCAAAGGTCTCTTTGTCTCACTTTTTCTGGCTGAAAGGTTCAGCCCCATCCTTTCCATGTAGCTGAAAGAGGAGAGCAAAGCAGTAACACTGCCAGAGTACGGAGTTCTGCTCCCCGATGGCTCTGCCCATATGAGCCTCATGGAACTGTGAGACTCTTTGGATAAAAGCCTCCACCAATTGGCGCATTATCTTGTGTCGAGGTAGCGCAGGAAAGCGAATATGACAAATGTATCCCTGGGAAATAAGTCTTTGATCACCACACCAAGAGGCAGAGAGTGAGAGAAAGGAGAAAGAGAAAAGCTGAGGTTAGCCTTATTGAAATGCAAACCACCAAACAGACTGTAACCTCAATAAGGCTGCAGAATTTAAGGCCGTGGTGATAGATAGAATGAATGGATGGAGAGGAGAAATAAACTTAAGACAGGGAGAATAACTTTTCCCTTTGGAGCATGTCCTTCATCACCATATAGAAAGAGAACGATGGAGAGAGAGAGAGAAATGAAAGAAAGAGCCGAGAGGTTTGCGTCATTGAAATACAAAACCATGGAAATTAACCTGGTGCAGAATTTAAGACAGAGCAGAAATGCAGAAATGGACAAATACATAAATGTTTACATGAATGAGTTAAAAGGTGTGAGAGAGAAGTTCACCTCATTAAAATGCAAAACCACCAACATACTGTAAGGTTATTAACAAGAGGTTGAATAAATGAAGACGAATACAAACAGAAGAAGAAAGAGTCACAGACAGAGTAGCTGAGAGACAGAGAGACATATTAGCCCGTTCTCCCCGGCCAATAATCCTTTCAACACTGAAACCAAGAGTTAAATGAGAGGAGGAAGCCAAGAGCTCAAAACCTCATTGAAATGCAAAACCGTTAAAACACAACCTTGCTAATGAAACTGAGTTCAAGACAGGACTAATTCTGTTCTGCTTAAAGCTTGAGCAGTTGTACTAATTGGTTGGTAAATAATTTGGAGTTTATGATCCTAAATAACATCCCACTTTAGATTCAGCTTTGTATTTCACGTTTTGTGAGATGATCACAGTTATGAATTATCACAAGGCAGAAAGAAAATTAAAAACACCGCCACATTTCTCTCACAGCCTTATAATATTCATAAAAAGGGAGATTTAACACTTAATGTGTTAAATGTGCTGTTATGGGAGTTCATTTTTTAAGTAGTGGATCAGATTGAATAAATGATTAAATCAGAAGTGCACTGTGTTGTTACACTGCAGATTATTTTTCTTATTGTTTGGTTCACTTTTTGTTCTACTCTACTGTTCTACTCTGATCATTATCATTAACCAATTAAAATCCTCGGAATAAATCAGGTAAAAATAGCCGACAAGCCACCCAGTTCAAGGAGTCTGACGCCCCTTTGACACATGCCCTGCAAACCTGAAACTATCTAGACCTGGAGGAGGTGAATGTGAGAACACAAATGTCCCAATCATTAAGACTGGACGTTGAACAGACTTTATCCTGCCAGCTCCCGAGAACAAAGTCTGTGTAATGTCTGATTTTGGTCTTGTGTGAATAGAGCAGGCAATTTTCGAGGGAATTCACAGCGAGTGATTGGGCATGCTGATGAGGCTTCTATCATGAGGCTCATGCAAAACAGGAAGAAAACAGGGTGAAAACGAAGGGCAGTGCCTTTGTAGGTCCCTGAAAAGGTCTAAGAAATATTAGGCCTTAAAAGTCATTAAATGGCCTTAGATTTGAATTCATCAGATCTTAATTGCCACAAACATTTTATCTAATTTCAGGCTTCAATAATAGTAATTCAGTAAATCTAGCATCACGCGGACCTGATCAGGCAAGTTGTACAAAAACAATTAAACACAGTTTTTATACGAAGCTGCAAAGCTGATGATGGAAGTAGTGAAGGAGTGAGCCCTCTTGCTTTCTTTTCATCTCAGTTCAGAGTTGCACAAGTGTGGAACTGATCAGGCACATGCGAGAAAATGGATAAAGACATTTACACTGAGTATTTCACTCATCCTGGAAACAGGAATATAGTTGGGTGGTGTTAGAGGATATGTGCAAAACTGTATGTATTGCACATTTGCAAGTTAGAGAGTAAGGCTTTGCAATAAAAATTAAACATGAAAATTAACTTTAGTTTTTGTTGTAATTTGATAACCGCTAATAAATAAAATTACTTTTATAGGGGCAAGTAAAATCTACTTTGGGACAGGTAGATTTTTGACCAACTTTCCTTTCATTAAATGAAACGGCAGTAAAGGAAAAACTGACATGATCCTCAATCAAAAGCTTACATACCTTTAGTTCTCACTGCTGTGTGTTGTCCCCTTCAGCATCAATGGCAACATGTAGTCTTTTGTGATCGTTGAGGATGAGACCTTTTATTTTATCAAGTGGTAAAGCTGCTCATTCTTCGTTGCACAAAGCCTCCAGGTCTTGTAAATTCTTGGGTTGTCTCACATGACTGCACGTTTGAGATATCTTCAGAGTGCTTCAATTATATAGAGGTTAGGAGTCTGTGACGGCCTCTTCAGAACCGTCACTTGCTGCTGTGTGTCGCCACTGAAGGCTCAATTTAACCTTGTGTTTTGGGTCATTGTCATGTTGGAAAGTCCAAGTGTGTCCCATGTGCAGCTTCTGGGCTGATGAATGTGAATTGTCTTCAGAGATCCGCCTTCACAGAAGGGATGGTGTTCTTATTGAATCCTCTCCAAATGTAGAGTTTGTGGTTGTGACCAAAAACTTCAATTTTGGTCTCATCACTCCAAAATACTTTTACTACTCAAAATAAACATTGACACAGTAACAGCTTTTTTTGGTAACTCAACCATGCAGCCCGTTTTTGTTCAAGTACCTTTTGCAGAGACGCCTGTATTTCAGCTGAAGATGCTCGTGGTCTTTCTTTGTATCTCGAACAATTTTCCTTGCAGTTGTGTCTAAAATGGTTGTTGGTCTACCTGACTGTGTCTTATTATCAACAAAACCCCTAATTTCCCACCTCTTTATCAGAGTTTGAACACTACTGCATTTTTAAATCGTTAGATATCTTTTTATATCCTTTTTCTGATTCATAAAATTCAACTACCTTTTCTCAAAGGTCCTTTGACAGTACTTTTACTTTCCCAAATGCTCAGTAAACAGTCAGTGCAGCCCTGGCTGAAATGTGCAGAGCTCTCTCAAGAGCAAGAAACTCTTTGCCTATTTATACACAGACACAAATTACAATCAAACAAGTCACAGGTGTGGACCTGTAGCCTAAACAGCCATTTAAACTTGTGTGTGTCAGCTTGTGTATATATCAGGTCAAACATTCAAGGGTATGTAAACTTTTGATTGGGGCCTTTTGGGTGATTGCAGTGATAATTGTGATTTAAAGTAGGCACACACAATTGTGTGATAATAAATGGCTTCATCTGACGACTATCCTCAAATTAAAGAATGTTTTTTTCTGCATGATTGGTCATATTTCCTAACAAAATGGCTGTTTTTTCACGATTTCTGCCAGAGGTATGTAAATTTATGAGCACAACTGTATTTCAAAGAAAGCTATAATAATTAAAGTCCAGTACAAAATCTGCAAAATATTATAAAAAATTAGTCTATAATTTTTTTTAAAAAGATTTATTTATTTTTGGCTTTTTGACTTTTAATGTTGCTACAGCTGAGGCAGGGAGGGAATGGCATGCAGCGGAGTGTCGTTGGCTGGAATTGAGCCTGTAGCCACTGCGGCAAGGATATTGCCTTTGTACATAGAGCACCTGCATTACCCACTGAGCTAGTGGGCGCCCCTGAGTTTATAAAAATTTAATTTAAAAGAATAATAAATGTCAGGAGGGAAAAGGAAAAACTTTGTAAGTTCAATAAAAAGGACTGGCTCAGTCCGCTGTGTAACAATTGAGGGAAATCTTACAGGTGCAGGTGATCAGTATAGTTTGCAGGAGTCAAGGCTAGAACACATCGGCTGCAAACGCAGTTCGTCAAAAAATATGTCCCTATTATTTTCAATGTACAGCCCAGCATTGGCAGCAGCTAGATGCGTGTTGGCGCTTCTGGACGTGCTGCCCTGTGGCACTTCACGCCACTATCCGATTTCCAGCCTCACCGCCTCTGTAGTTTGATGCATTTTTGTCCCACTCGCTCTCTGCTTGTACATACCAGCTCCTGAAGCAGCTCTTTTTCTCTGCTCCTATGGCAGCTCCACTCCTCCACTGATGTATGAAGAAAACTCTGTAGCTGTTGCTGTGATTTGTGTGTGACGACGAACGGATGGAGAGACTCATTGTTGAGGTGGAGAAATATCCCGAGCTAAACGACCCACAATCCTGTCATTATAAAGACAATGACCAAAAAGATACCGCCTGGTGAGTCATAGCTCTGAGATCGGCTCTTCAGGTGAGAAATCAACTTTAATTAGGGACTCTCCGCACATGATTTTAAGCTAATTGATAGGTGGAGGAAGTGTGACGTGCTCAGTGTGTGCTAGGGCGACATTTGACACGCAGCGCTGGTGTTTTAAGCTTCAGAAGGGCAGAATGAGTTTTAAAATACATGCCTAGTTAAAACTGCACATTCTCAAATGTACAATAAACAAATAAAAACAGGTTCTGAAACCATGGAATAAAAGTAAACAATGAATGAATAATATAACACATGCACAGCAAACCAAGCACAGGCAGTGAATAGACATTTTCTCCCTGATGTCTCTACTGTGAGGTGTATTTCAACATTTGTTATCCTTTGATAAACTAAATCCTTCCAAAGTATTTCTTTAATCCGTCAACCTCTGTTACCACTGCATGAAAATGTTAACCTTCTTATGAATGAATGAGCAGCGCTGAGCAGTCTGATGTAGACATACAGATTGTTCCATTAATTATGGATACACTGAGCGATGAGCCCTACGCTCTGTCACCTCCATGAATGCCAATGTTTGGCAGACAGAAGGTGTTACAGTTTGTGTTAGATCTCATCAGGCAATATGCACGTCCATGTTAAGTCAATGAATAATTAATGGCAGATGTTAGCGTCTGTCCCAGATGTGTTTCTCTATGCTTTGCCTGCCTTTCACACAGGTTCAGGCGGAAGCGGAGCTAGAAGCTAGGTCCCACTTTCATCTGTGTTTTGGATAAAAAACAACAGATGGCATATGAATCAGAAGTTTAGGGTTTTTCAGGATAAGGAGGATTTTGAGAGTGCATGTCCTCTTTTAGGAAAAAATTAAGAAGAAGGGAAGATGTTCAGAAACTTGGTTGAAGTAACATACTGTTGGGAATTGTTCCAGTAAACTGCTCCTGTTCCCCTTGCAGAGGAGACGTACTCCGACTGTTTCTTTATCAGGACAGAGACGCATTTATTTAACGCTCTGTGATGCAAAGTGACCAGTGATCTTGTTACCTGTCGAATGCACGTCAGCCAGTTGGCAAATTGGTCTCTCATTGTTATGATCTTGACTCAAAAGAGGCAACATAGATAAGTCAAAACTGAAATATATGAAATGTAATTTTCTGCTGGAGCCGAGCTGCTGCTAATGTTTGCTTAGCTTGCTGCTTGTTTTTGACAAAATAAGAAACCCTCAGAGCAACAACTTTTATCTTGTGTGCATGAGATAATTACAGGGTTAGGACAGTTATGTTAAACCTGGAAAAGTCATGGAATTTTGTTGTATGTAATGAAATTAATTGTTACAGTAATCTTCCATAAATTACCTTTGACAGGTCAACATGACAACGCATTTATTTTCTGCAGCTACTGACGTAATGGAGCTCTAATATGTGCCAGTGTCAGCATTTTGTCGACCATCTTGTACGTTTTTCCACTTCCTCCGTGTGTTCAGTTTCTCCCTCAGTGTATGCGAGCTAACTGGAATTATGTTTGAAGAGGGTTTGAATTAGAGAAAAATAATGTTGTGACAGTGTGATTTAACCTGTAGGGTCATACATCCCAAAGTTCCTATACATATAATATGGCTACTCATTTTAAGTTGTACTACATTTTGGAGATGGAGCGATGTTCATGTTTTACATCATGAATAGTCATTTTATTCTGGGTCCTTGAAAAGTCATGGAAAAGTTTTAAAATTTCACTGTATCTCCCGACAGAACAGCACGGTTGAATTTCAGCATGTACTCACATTTTTTTCCACCGAACGTTGTTAAAACAGAGCAGCTAATGTTGCTAAAGCAAGAAGTTAGCGGAGTGATTGTCGAGGCAGGTAAAGTAACTTCCTGTTTTATCTCGTAACATCAGTTTATGTGCGGCATGTGCTCTGTCTGTTTTATTCCCGAGTAAATAACATAATCCTAATCGTCTTTCTCTTAGCGTTTGCCTGCTGCTGTTTGACAGTGACACAGACTTTCAAAATAAAAGCCTATGCTAAAGAGGACGATATACAGTATGTTTTCACTTTGCATCGATGATATTGGATTGTTGATCATTAAATCAATATATCGATCCAGATCGATGGATTATTACACCCCTAATCAATACTACAGTCTTTGATAATTCAACCCTGGGGCTCATTTAATGCCAGGTTTTACATGACGAAGTTTTAAAGTCTGTAATGAGTGAGTTTTTCCCAAAATCCTCCCTGAGAGTCATACTTGGATTTTCCCTTCACATTTTCATGACACAGGCAAGTCCCAACGTGTTTGCTCATTTTGTTGACCTCATCATGTTGACTTTTGGCCATCCAACCTGTTAAAGTGCTAACATTGTCTATGTAGAAAATAAGACTTTTGCTTTCAGGACCATGATATGATTACTGTTGCATGCTGCATGCAGCACCAGATTCTGCAGTCTTAACAAGGCATCAGCTGTTAGCCTTGTTATTGGATGCTGCTCCTCGTCGGGCAGCAACCGTTGTTTCCTCGCCTGCAGTCAGCTGATCGGTCAACCAGCCAGTGTAATGGAGACAGAGGTTGTTTCATTATTAAAGAGTAATTCATAGAAAGGAAATGAATACGGCCCTAAAGTTATAGGTCAGCACTGTGTATGAACGATCACGTATGACACAGCCAGTCAGTCAGACTGCGAGCTGTTTGCAGCGTGTCTGTTGCATTATTAAAGCGCTTTTTGCAGCCTGTTACGATTGCTGATACAGACAGCCCGCGGCTACGGTATGTTTTAGAGCAGATGGAGAAAGGGAAGGAAGGGAGGATGGAGGAAAAATGGAAAGAAAAATGTTGATATTCTTAAATCCCTCCTGGTCACAGGGTCTATAAACAGAGGGTGGAAAAAAGAAGGAAAAGAGGTACAAAGAAAGGTGAGGTTAAAACTAGCTGGAGGTGGTATGGTAATGTAAGGAGGGATGGAGGGATGAAGAAGGTGTGTTGGAAATGAGAAGCAGATTCAGAAAAAGACGGGAAAATGAAGGTTAAGAGAAAGTTGGAGGAGGAAAGGGGAAGGGAAGAAAGGAAACATGTTTTCAAGGTATAGAGAGGAAAGAGGGAGGGGTGGAGGAAAATAATTCAGAGAAGGAGGCAGAGGAAGGGAGGAAATGTAAAGAGAAGGGAAGATGAAGAATAAATAAAGGGGGGAGATGAAGGGCAAGAGAAGACGGGATGAAGGAGAACAGAAATGAAAATAGCCCCAGCATGTATGTTCAGAGAGAGACGAAGAGTAGGAGGAAGAACAGAAGGAGAGAGAGATGTAAATGCTGCAGGTTCAGAGGCAGAGAGGCAGAGGAGGAAAGAGCAGCATGAATGAAAAGGAAAAAGAAGTAAGACGTAAGGAAGGCTGAAGGCGCTGTGTGCCGCTCGTGTTTAACCTGGCCTGGTAAACACTTCAATGAGGCAGCGTCTGTGTGTCAGAGCCGAGGGCTACACTGTACATCACACACACAGGATAGAGATACAGTACCAGCAGACAGACACTGAGCAGCAGCAGCAGCAGCAGAGCTCAGCGAGCTGAATGGAGCAGCACGCTGTAGCTGTTTGTCTGTTTGTCTCTGGGGAATCTTTAAGGGCTCCGATTCAATCTGCTTCAGGCCGAGCTACTGGGAACACAACACACACACACACACACACACACACACACACACACACACACACACACACACAAGAACACGTAAGAGATGTGTCCACAGGGCTGCAGCTAATGATGATGTGCAATACTGAGAAGTGCTGAATATTTTAGTAAATTAATTGATGGGCAGAAAATAGCTGACTCTACAATTATTTGATTACCAGTTGCTGTTAATTAATAAATAGCTGATACTCAAATTGATTAATTGACTAAACGTTCTAACACTTTACAAAGCCTTAAATGGGCTGGGACCGAGCTACATTGCTAACTCCCTTGTTACGAAACACCCCAAAGTTATAAATCACACAACCTTTTGATATCAGTGAAGCTAGCTCGCTAAACGTTTTTAAAAGACAGCAAAAAATGTATCTGTTCACTTTAGCCTTTAACTCACTCTGACTTTTTGATACAGGTCTGAAACTTTTTCTTTTTATGTTACACGCTGCTGCAACTCTTTTAAAATCGTGCTTGATTTTGTGTTTTATAATTTTACAACTTTTTCTGTTTTATGTTCATCCTATTTTCATGTGAAGCACTCGTATACTGCGTATACTGCCCTTATTGTAAAGCACTTTGTGCTGCATTTCTTGTTTAAAAGGTGCTATATTTATCATTATTATTATTTATAACACTAATTGATCACAGTAATAATTAAGGTTCAAAGTTAAGTCTTGACCTTGGAAACAGCCGTTGAGAAAACAGTAACGTAATGTAACATACATAATGCACAACATGTGTTCTGGCGATTAGGTTGCACACCCAGACCCCTTTTAGTGGCGTGATCTTAATCAGCAGATGGAGCTTTCCCAGCTGTCATCGCATTGCAGATGTCACACTTGAACTTTTTTTCTGATCTCAAGAAAATGTGTTGTCATCGCTCAGAACAGCCTCGAAATAGACGGCGTGATGACATCATTTTCTCAACTTTTGTTAACACTGTCAACAATGAACTTTGATAAAGATCACATGACATGAAAGAAAGCTAACCATTAAATAGACCCTGTGGTGCACCAGCGTGCTGGTTATGGGCCTTTGAGTGTGTGTGGAAATCGATTTATCACTAATTCATTAAAATAATCCACTAATAGATTGGTTGTTGACACATAGAAAACACACGATATTAAAAAGCAGCATTTAGTTGATTTATTGGTGTAACCAGATAAAACAATGTCGATATCCTGGACATACACTCGACCTGTTTCTCTCTGGTTCAAAGAGTTACTCATTATCTCACTCTGTTACTTCTTTCTCTTAGCTTTATCTCTTGTATACACACACACACACACACACACACACACACACATCCTGCTCTCCATTCTATACCCAGTACTCCAATATATACTAACACACATTATGAGTATCGGTCCCTGGTGCTCTGTACTGTTGGTGGGTTTGGTAAATGGTTCAGTGACTGAGAGCTTCTTCACATAGCAGGATGTAATTAAAATTTCCCTGCGTGCGTGTGTGTGTGTGTGTGTGTGTGTGTGTGCCCATGGTGAAGCAGTGATTAAGACTGCATCAGAAATAGAGCTTCTTATATGAATTGATTTTTATGCTACACTCTCCTCTTTCTTCCCCTCTCTGGTCTTGTTCTCTCACACTGACGCTGACTCCTACTCTTTCTTTATCTCTCTCCCCCCGAGCCCCCCCTCTCACTCTATTACTCCCCCAGATCCATCTGTATCTTTCTCCCCATCTCTCTTCCTCACTCGTTACGATCCTGCTGACTGTATGAAAGTTGAGAAGTGGTCTTATTTTAACTTAATTTTACCCAGCCAGATGCTGGTAAACTTGGACTGTCATATGTCTCTTTTTTCTTAGACACTTGAAGCTCCTCTGGGCAGCTCTGTGTGTTTTTTGGCACCAAAATTGCCAGAAAAATGTTGTCACTGTACATTTCTGCAAACCATGGATGCAATATATTTGTTTGTTGTTATGTACTTTACGTTTTATCAACGCTGTAGTTAACATGCGGTCAGGTCAAGGCTCAAAAACCGATTGTGTATGGTTAGGAAAACATCATATGTGAGCTTAAAAATCAGGGTTTTTGTTTCACAGTCACGTCTTGAGAAGCAGTATGTCTTAGGGTGCTTTCGCACCTGCTCTGTTTAGTTTTGTTCAATCAAACTCAAGTTTGTTTGCTCCCTTCTAGTTGGAGCCGCGACTCGTTTTCAAACTGTATAGTTTGACTAAAATGAACAATGACAGCAATATAGTCCACGATGAGCAGCGCTAAAATCAACCTGCGTAGTTGTCCCTCCATTGTGACATTAGAAAGTAACAAAAGAACCAACTCTAGGCAATTATACAACTCTGTTACAAAATTAGTCCCTGATTCAGACCAAAGGAGACGACTCTAGGTGTGAAAGCAGTCTTAATGAAAACCAGTCCCACAAACAGAGCCAGGTGGGCAGACGCTCACTGTGCAAGGTATTAATGTTTACAACTTCCAGAGAGCATGATATAGAACGATCTGTGTTCAGTCATCTGCAAGTTTAATATGAGAAAACAGCAGTCAGGTTAAGTTGTTGTGTCAGTCTATCTCAGTGCACACCTCTCTCTAGTCTGTCTGTCTTGCTAACAGAGCTGGGCAGTGAATCTCGGTCTGTCTGTATCCTGCTTGTTTGCCAGTCAGCTCCAGCACTGTGCTCTGTGCCCGACAAAAGTGAGAGTGAAATGCATCTATTTATTATGATTGATTACACCAACAGCTTGGAAAAGATAACCACATCGCATGTTAATGTGCTCATATGTGCATGCATGAAATTAAACTTTGTGGTAGCAGCTTCTGTGACCAGTCCAGACGAGCATGAGCAGGGTGAGGGTACGCTCATACACACAAATAGTTTTAAAACAAGACAATAATTATCTCGCCTCTCAGTCAAGGTTACATCTCTGGACTGATGCAGGTGCAGGATAGAAAGCAATAGATTCATATTAACTATTAATTCAGTATTGAGTTTAAACTGTTGATCAGCTGAGCACACTGGGCAATATGGACTCACGTCTCCCTGTTAATAATAACCATCAAGTATTCAGCCATCCCATAGTGTGAATAGTTTTGTATTTGATAAGGTATAACAGGAATTCTAAGGGAGTAGTATTGTTATCTATAATTTACAGGTGTTGTGTTTGTCAGTAGAGGAGATGCTGGATCATCGGCCAGTACAATCACAGATTCAGTTGATCCACATCCAGCCTCAGCCAGCACCAACACAGACCCAGTGCAGCCGGCCTGCTCTGCTCCCGTTGTTTTAATAGCTTATTCCACCACCATACCACACCTTAGTCCATATTGACATGATGACATCACACAGTTGCTGCAGATTTGTCGGCTGCACCTCCATGATGAGAATCTTCTGTTCAACCACATCCCTAAGGTGCTCTATTGGACTGAGATCTGGTGACTGTGGAGGCCATTGGAGTACAGTGAGGTGTGGTCTTCTGCTGCTGTAGCCCATCTGCTTCAAGGTTGGACAAGGTGTTGTTGCTTCAGAGATGGTCTTCTCCAGACCTTGGTTGGAACCAGTGCTTATTTGACTTCCTGTTGCCTTTCCATCATCTTGAACCAGTCTGGCCATTCTCCTCTGACCTCTGGCATCAACAAGGCATTTTGGCTCACTGGATATTTTCTCTTTTTGGGACCATCCTCTGTAAACCCTAGAGATGGTTGTGTGTGAAAATCCCAGTAAATACTCAGACCAGCCCATCTGGCACCAACAACCATGCCACTGAAAATTAAATTGTGGCAGGGATACTTTATTTCCTACTGACTCTTTGGGACCAAACAAAATGGGGGAAAAAGAACTACCCCTCCTTATCAGAAATTGCCTAACATGAAAACAATGTCTGTCTCAGTGAATGAGGCTAAATGAAATGGCTGCTCAGTCTCATTATCAGGCTGTGATAACAGAGCACTAATGAAAAAACTGAATAACAAAAAGTAGTAACTTAAAAAAAATAGACGAGGCAATTACAAGATGTGCAACTTCAACATAGTGTCAGTAGAAAATATTCACAGGCAAAATTAGATCAACAAGGGATGCTTAATGGTGTGTTTCACCATTTTAAACAAAAGACTATTCAGAATGGAAAAAAAGGGGAATGAAAATAAAATCTCATAAAGCTCACATTGCTCCTTTAATTTGGCAGGAATCTTAATTTGTTTGTGTCATACCCAGGTTGTTATATGAGCTGTGAAAGTTAATGGATCCAGCGCTGGAGAGATTTCATTTCTAAAATTACACTTAACGCAGACGTTGTTATTGTTGATCCCCTTATGTTTTTGGAACGGCTTTAATTTTTCAGCTTTAATACAGCCGTGTTTGTGGATTTCTGCTGAGTGTGCCTTTGTGAGCTGTAAGCCTTGATGGAGTCAGCAGTGCAAAACCTCCCTTTATAAACGTGTCACCTGCCTGATAAGCTGCCGCTGCTCTCAACGTGCTGTAGTATTGTTTTTAATTAGTTTATTGGAAATCTGATATGCTGAGCTCTTAATGTACTGGTACACCACTCTTCGTTATTATAGCTAATTGTTTGCTCATAGGATGTTATTGATTTTTAATTTTATAACCATTTGAAAGGAAAAGAGCCGAACTGATAACGTCAGTCTTTTTGAATCGTTTTGTCTGGTCTTGTGCTAGGAGTGTGCTTGTGCATCTGTGCACGTACCAAAAATAGCACAGATACAAATTACAGAACATATTTTCATGAATATCTGCTCAATCTTTATGCATGATCTGAGGATGAGCACAAATGCATGTATAATTAGATGGTAGTGATATAGACCTTTAGAAGGAAACTGAAGTGCAGATATAATTTGTCTTCATTAGTCGAACTCTCCAGGCTCATTTCTGCACATATATGCTAAGTTCTTATTTTCATGTATGTAGATTTAATGATGAGAACAAAATGCACATTAAGTGACATGAATATGCGCTGGACTTTCAGAGTGCTCTGTGCTCCAGAGGGTCAAACTCAGCAAGAAAAGCCCCCCAAAAAACAAAGTATAATTATCAGACTGATTTCATGAAGTGATGTTTTTTCATTATTATGTCTTTTGACCAGAAGAAGAATGCTTGGAAAAAACAAAAGATGATCTGTCTGGCTTGGCTGCATACATTTAATACTTGTGTTTTAAACTGTCCTCATGGGTCCGAAGCTGCACCCGCTCCTCCCCCTCCTGTCAGTGCTCCGTCCAAAGCCACGGCTCCACAAACTTGAACGTGTGTCCTGCAGTAGGTCGGAGTCAGCAGGGCAGAGGAGAGCCGAGTAAAATAGGGACAGAGGGGGACTCGGGCAGGACGAGACATGAAGGCATCTGATTGGTTCTTTCCATTCGCACCGAATGGCAGGGATTGGTCAGAGTTTTTACAGGCCTGCAGCTGCCACAGAGGTCGGATTTTTTTCATCCCTTTTTCTGAACACATTATGTATTGACTACTCTCAGGATAAAAGGACCATTACACCCAGTATAACAAAGTGTTTCTGAACAGGATTACCAACTATAGCTTTAACCCTGAGGTCAGTATAACAACGGTTTATGTGTAGAACATGTTAAAAATATGTATATGTTGTACCGCCAAATAAGTGAATTGCATAAATATAACACAATGTACAGAATGGTTTTGTTTGTAAATTAGAAAGTCTCACTCCTATCAAGTAAATCCAGAACAAGTTTTAAAGTGTAGCAGCAGGTTATATTGGTAAATAAACTCTGCTGGTCTGTAATTGATTTCACGGCGGAGATTGGCCTCAGCTGCTGATTCATATTTACATTTCCTCCGAGAGTTTGATTGATGGCGGCTGTCTCAGCTCCATCAGGTATGAAACAAAGTGTGGCGAGGGGGCGGGCCAGGCCGCACCGCTCTGTCAATCAGTCGAGTAATGGGGAGACTGCAGAGCGTTGCTGATGGCGAGTTTGGTGTAGAGTCCAGAGGCTCGGGGGTTCGGGGTCGACTTTATTACCCCTCCAAGAAAATTCTGTTGGCAGGAAAAACAGGAAACACATATAATATTGCAGTGTGTTGCCGTAATGAGCGTTCACACTCGGTCACATATTTTCACTCCCTCAAAAATGTCAGGGCAAGAGTTGAAAAATGTAATTTAATGTGACTAATTTGTCAAGTCGAGGACTTAATTTGATCAATTTTACACCTTTAAATAGGTCAGAGGTCGCTACATTTCCACTGAATATAATTTTTATGAGTCAGAAATAAGTCCTGCTCAGACTGCTGCATGCACCACTCCCCTCAGTCCTGTTACTGTGAATACAAATGAGCATGTTGGTTTGCTGTTTGTCTCCACACGGTCCACTACCCTGACATCCCCAGACCACATCACAATTGTAAATTAGTCTGGAACCTCTCAGTTCACTTTTGAGTTGAGTTATCAACGGGTTATAGTCACAGTGTAGATGACTAATCACAGCATGTAAGGGCGGGAAAAAAGTGACGCCTGAGCTGTAGATGGACGGCAACGTGCAGAGATGAGCTGGTGTATTTTGAGTTGGTTTATTTATCTTTTGCCACGTCCTATCAGCAGACACATCTTTGTTCTCAAGAAAAGCTTTAAGCTTTAGGTGAAAATATACCGTCCAGTTCTCGAATACTGCGGCTCCACCAAAAAGTTCCACATCAGCTGAAGACATCCTGATTGTTTCTGAACATGCCTCGACAGCACTCGTCTTTATGATCTTCGTCTCAAACAGGCCCATGTAAGATAAATGGTTGTGATTGGCCGAGGACCAAACACATCTGCCAGAGCAAATAAAACAACCCATCACTAGAATTAATGTGGGCATTGTATGATTCTGCAGACCACAGCTATGTTGCATTTGTACATTATAATGAAGTGCAGGGGTGTGAAACTCGTCGGAGTTCATGGGCCACAGACAGTCCGATTCGAATGCAGGTGGGCCGGACCAGTAAAAGCATTGCATTATATCCTATAAGTAAAAAACACCTCCAAATTTTTCCCTTTTCTTGTTTAAAGACGCACACTTTAAAAATGCTGACTCATTTACAAAACAGATGACAAACAACCTGTGGTGTCTTGAGAAGAATAAATGCAATTTCAACAATATGTCTCACTGTCATTACTTGTAGTACAGGTCATTTCTGGCACAGAGCTTTTATTTTGAAGTGCTGTTTTCTGTGAGTGAGTGAGTGAGTGAACAACGGACAGCTACTTGACAGACAGCAAACTAGCTCGATGACATGGTCAAATGCAAGTATGACACTAGATATTAAACTGGATCTTGAACTAATGACTAAGGAGAAATCTGGACTCTGTGGCTGGACCAGTTGGGAACCACTGCTTTAAACAAGTCTCATAGAGTGTAATGCAGCCATATCCATACATAGACCTATAATATATTTCTTATTTTACTGAGGAACCCAAGAGGAGAATGTTGAGGTCGGCCCACAGGAGCTCTGCTCTCTTCAAGATGACAAGGAAAGAGTCCAGTAACCACAGGGTGGAGAAAGTTTGTCGTACATTGACATGACTTTATCAAAAACCTTCAGTGCGAATAAAATAGCAGCTCTGATGTGTGCTACATATTATTTTTGAACTTTTATTTTAAGGGGAAAATGGAGGAAATTGCTTTCCATGGTCAAAGGAACTGTTTGTAGTGTTTCTGTCCCTGAGGCCCAGACTGAATTAGGCAGAGGAGCTTTCATGCCCTCTGCTCCGTCTCAGGCAAACTTATTGGAAAAGGATTTTCAACTTGCTGTTGTTTCATTCATTATTCTGTCGACTTATTTTCCTTGTCTCTGAAACTTTTCAGTCACAGTCAGGCAGTTTTTATACTACTGACACATTGCATAGTTGTTCTTGTAGAACAAGTTTTACTAGTTTAAAATTCAATTATAACTTATAGTAAATCTAAAAGTGGAAGAATCAATAAAACAAAAAAATAAGGCTCAATCACATCACATCTAGATAACTATTCAGACCCACAACTTTGGGTAACTGTGTTACCTTGTCATAATGCAGCTCTATCACTCGTACTCGAGTACTATCAGTGACCACAAACCCACCAAACATGCCGTTACTATAGAGAACAAACTAGAGACGATCTTATGAAGGGATCGGTTCAGCTGTGATACAGCAATTCATGGCTTAAAATGAATTTTGGCAAGGGCTGTAAAGTGTAGGGAGCATGACCTCTTTACCTTCTTCCTACCCCTGACTTCCAGCCCCCTCACTCAGACCACACCCATAGACTGTTAAAATAATGGGTGTAGCTATCATGATGTCACCCATAGGTTTGTTGACTCCTATTTTGAAGCCTTGAGTTATTTATTTTGGGCGTCATCTTTGTATTCGGAGCCAGAGGTGACCATATTTGGGCAAGACGCTGACACTGGAGGAGCGAGGGGTGGATCTGACACTATCAGCAGACAGCATGTCGGAAGCATCCACTCCTAATTATGTGTAACTTCAAGCCTTGATAAAATGTAAATGGATGAGTTAAATAATAATTCACCCCTTGTACAGGTGTCATGAGCAAGGAGATTACTTATAGTGACCAAAACTTTTTGTACTTCCACACTGGCGATAGCTGTGGCCTGAGGCGTTTTGTTTTCAGGTTGTCCGTCTGTCTGTCCCATTCTTGTGAAGCTGAGATCTCAAGAACGCCAGAACAGAAATTCATCAAATTCGGCACAAATGTCCACTTAGGTTCAAGGATGAACTGATGAGTCTTTGGTGGTCCAAGCTCAAGCTCACTTTGACATCACAAAACATGTTTTTTCCATAACTCAAGAATTCTTCTGTTAATTATGACAAAATTTTACACAGATGTCTGATGGTTGAAATGATGAGGTGAGGACATTTTCTTCCCAAAACTTCGAAAGAAAGGAAATTGTTGGAAGACATACAGTGCTTCTTTTTTAATTTTCAGTGCAGTGACACGGGGGTTTTCGGTCTGCTCACTGTTGAAGAGCATCCAAACAACAGTCCCTGTGGTGTGTTTCTGCTGGCTGCAGATGGCTTCAGCAGTCTCCAGGCTCTGTCTCTATCACTGACAGTGACTGAGTGCCTCCACTCTGCTTTGGCCTCAGATGGAGCACTGCGACTGTTTTTGTGAATGAAACAGTGTGTGTGTGTGTGTGTGTGTGTGTGTGTGTGTGTGTGTGTGTGTGTGTGTGTGTGTGTGTGTGTGTGTGTGAGAGAGAGAGTGTGTTAGTGAGGAAATGGAGAGTTAAGAAGGCTGGAGAGAGTGAGAGAAAATAACTTATTGGTTTTGTCATCTGTTTCGGCCCAAATTGAAAACTGTGATAACTGGAGTGTGTGAGACATGTTTCCATGTTGTGTTCATGTGTTCATGTGTGAGAGACACATGCAGAGATAAAGGAGCACACAGAAGACACACAGAGACACTAAAACACAACCAGGTAAAAGAAATGTGACAGATTTTTACCATGATGCACTGTTGTCATTGTGACCTCCTGTTCTTTTCGTCTGCCACCACGAAATTTCTAAATATTAGTGTGTAATTTGCAATTTAATTCTCCTGTCATCATTACTGACCATGAAATGTCTTAATCACTGATGTTTGACACAGACAGATCCTGCGTTAGTCTGGTCTCCTGTAGTTTTTCTTCACAAGTAAGGTCTATACAAGTAAGTCCAATAAACACATCTGGCAGAGATAGATCACTACATAGCCAGTAAATGTAGGTATTACAGGATGCATTAAGCAGTTTTCTTAAAGAAATATTACATTATATTTGTTGACTCAATGATATGCTGCTTTGGGAAGCTGCTCCCTGCTCAGGAGCTAACAAAGCTAAACATAAGCTCCCTGCCCAGTGTAACATGAATATAATTAATTGCTTGTGAATACATTTTAGCATCCGAGAGACTTTTTTCCTACCAGTTAGCACATCAAACAGCAGTTAATATGAGAGCACTGCTCCAAAGAGGACACAGAGGGGATGTCCCTTTTGTGGACAATAAAGTTGTATTAAACTATATTTTTATTTTGCTATATTTTTGATAGCTAGATGCATATGTAAGGTGTTAGCCATAACAACTCTGTAAGCTAATTGCTTGTTTTTGAGATTACCTGCCCCTAGTTACCAAAAAAAACCCAAAACATCATTACAGCTTTGGTGAGGTTGTTTGTGGATGTGAAGTGAATGATATAGTGAGCAATAGATTTTCCGTATCTCGCCTATCGCTATCACTAACTTAGTATCAGCATAGACTGTCATTTGACTCGAGAACTTTGGATGCTAGTTGTTACTGGGTTATTTCAGTCGAGTACCAATTCCTAGCCCTAATCTCTGACCAAGACTATCCTCCCAAGAAAACTGACAGCATTTGTTCTTTCAGCAAATGTCCAATGACGACATTTGTTAACTTTCAAATGACAAAGACCTCAATTAACAGTGTGAATCATGACGCTTGTCTGTCAGGAGCTAAGGAGAAAGTAGTGTGATGATGTTGAGAGGCACAAAGTTGACTGGTTGAGGGTGGATGAGTGGTGCGACAGAATGTTGGACCATTACGAGGGAGATCTCTGGTCATTTTCTGCTTCTTACCAATAACCACATTTGTTTTTCCTGTTATTTTAACTCACAAAGGTGACGACAGAGGTGTTGTGGCCTTAACAAAGTAGCTGTGTTCGCCTAAACATAAGCAAAATAAACTTAGTACTGTCAGACTAGAAAACATTTATATGTTGTAATGGTGTTTTAAAGCAGTTTTGGAAGGCACTGACAAATGATGTTGACCTGCCGGAGCAGGGTTTATTTATGAAAACAGGATATAAAACACTTGCACTAATCATCCACTGACATAACAATGGATTGTTTTTAATTTGAAATATGAGTTAAATTCTTGAATTCATCTTCATCATGGCAGTCTTATCACGTGTAACTCTTTTTGCCCATGCGACTTTATGAGCAGATGTAAAATGTCGAGCAGAATTCTGTTGTTGTCCTCATCTGTTGTTTTGTTTCTTGCTTTCTCTAATAAGTAGAAAGAAACATAGATAGGCCTGTCGTATGGAACCTGGGCCAAAAAGGTCAATGCCTTAATCAAGACTGCTGATGAATATGTCGTCTTATGACAGATCTGAATTGATCATTACTGCTGTATCTCTGTTCCCGCCCACGTTTTACTCAGAAAATAGATTATGATGGGTTTGGGTAAGGCAGAACTGGCTGCTGGGAGATTTGTGTGCAAAGCTCTATTAGGATGCCCCTTCCTGTTCACTGCTCCAGTAAGACTCCTCTCAGCTATTCATGTGGTCATACCTGTTTCTGCTATCTGACGGAAAGCACATACAAATTCTCATCTACAATCCAAATATCTGCGATAATGACACTGGCTAATGGAGTGGAAAGCTTCCTGTGCATTAAGAGCTTCTCTCCAGGTTAATGAGGTGTGTACATCCGTGTGTGTGTGTGTGTGTGTGTGTGTGCGAGAGAGTGTGTGTGCATGACAGAGGACCCGTTAAACTCCATCCTCAGGGTATAAGAGGAATACATTAAGATAAGGACGGCCCCTTGTTTTAGCAGTATGCATTATGTTATATGTGTATTGCTGCTTTTAGCTCAAGCAGAAACACCAGTGAGGGGAAAGTAGAGGAAGAGGAAGTCAGTGGTGGACGAAGTGGAAGCAGACACCAAGGCTGAACCACGCCGTGATTAAAGTGCCCATCAGTTCCTGCCTGTCAGTCAAACTGTTGTTGATGTTCCTGAAGTAGTGATGTCAGTGGTTGAGTGGTGGTGGTGCTGTGGCCACGAAAAAACAGAAAGTTAGAGGGAATAGTGATATAGTGGTAAAACTTTAAACCTGCCATGCGCACAAGCTCAGTTGGTAGGTGATACTATTTTTTCATATTTTTAACAATGTAATTTAAAACTTTTGATTTTTATTGATAACCTACATTTACCAACAACTAAAAGATTACATTTAGCACCAAAAAAAAAGTAAAAAAAAAAAAAAAAGTAAATAAAGTAAATAAAAAAACGAATATCGAATACCAAATTTTAATAACAAATACCTACCCATAGAAACAAATATTCGAATATCACAGCCAAGACTAGCTCGCTAGTGGAAAATAGAAGGTGGGTAGCAGCACTATATTTCCACATTAACATGACAAGCTGCCTGTCTGTCAGCAAAGCTGAGAAGGTAAAATAAAAAGCAACATTAAAGTTTTACCACCCTAAATGCAGGGGCATCAATTGGATGGGGACCCTCAAAAAGCCTGGAATGAAAGATCTGACGTTGTTTGCACTTTCTAATTAATTAGCACCATAACTAAAATAAAAATTGACTGAATAAATAGGTTGAAAAAATAAACTTTGTATTAAATAAATCGTTGAACCTCTCTGAGGCCCCTCTCACCCCTTAAAGATGTTAAATGGGTTAGTCTGCCCTTGAACTACGATTAGTCACCGATGTTCACAGTCATGTCTTTCCCCAAGAGAGGAAAATTGGGGTTCCCAAAAATGAAAAGAAAGAAAGGGAAAGCAAGCAAACTGACTTTGTAAAAATAAATATTTCAAAAGGTACATGAGACAGACATGGATCAAGAGAGGGAGGACGAGGGGCCCACGGAGACAGCTTGTACATAGTGCTTAGAATTTGGCGTTACGCCCCTGTCTATATAGATAGTCCTTCAAATTTTATGGAGCTAAAGCTCACTGAGTCAGTGGAATGCCAGACAAAAAGGAAAGCACCTCTTGTATTTCACATTATTTATTTATTCATTTATTTTTTCTTGAAAATTAACTGATTGGATACTGGTTTATTGGTGTCAGACAATCGAAAGCAAACTTAACCAATACTGATACACCTACACTGATCCCAGTGTCTGCATAAGGTGTTATGACGGGCAGTCACTGTACGAATTAAGCCTGATTATAACCGTATATTGTTCGGCCCAAACTAATTTTTTAATCGGTTTGATGTTACAATTGAAGGGGAGTCACAATACGTGGTCAATTGTTTTTAAGAATTAATGATCTGACTGTCAGACAGTTTGTTGGTTTTCTGGCATTTCAGACATTTTGGTCAGATGTCGAGCAGTTTGAGCCATTTCAGGGTCCAATTTCTGACATGACTGCTGTCAAAATATCTGTTGAAAGCTGTACTGACCTTGTCTTAATATTATTGGAGTAGTATTTTACATGTTTGGGCTTGAAACTCTCGTCTCGACTGAGGCTGCTGTGATATAAAACTGAAGTGGCTGCAGAACAGACAGAACATATTGTCTGCCTCCTCCAGCCATCTGTAGCCCCACAGTCCTTTTTTTCTGTTTTCCCTCTTACTTTCTGTTCATAGCGGCACAAAGTAATGTTTCCTTTCTCTCTTTTGGTTAACATTGTTAAGGGAGGCGGCCATCTGGTTTGAATAAACTTTATTGGAAACTCAAGCATTTGAGCACCCATGTGGCTGGTCAATTGATCCGTATAGTGAGGGGCCTAAAAGTTAAAGGTGCTGCCCAAGCGCAACAGTCAATTAAAGCACTTCACAAAATGTACAAGACCATCTCATCTTATACAGTGGACCATAGTCAGTCTGTCTGGGTCAAAGCGGACACTGTATTTCTCATGCAGATTACCATCTAATTAATATCTGTATCTTTATTACGTTAACATAAAATCATGGAGTTGACAGTTTCACTTTTTGCTATTCGCTATTCACTGTCTGAGCCTGAGCAGCCTCCCCCTGCAGTTTCTTAAACACAATGTTCTCTATTTCTGTTTAAATCACTCAAACCAGCCAGAAACTTTAAAATCCTCCTCTCCCAGGCTCCCTACCAATTCTTCTTCCTTTCCCCTCACCAAGGGCCCACTCAAGGAGGCATTACGTGACCGGGCGATATCAATCCACTTGACGAGGGCGGCTTCAACCACAGGTGCTCTCCTAGTGCACATTTGTTTCCTGTCTCCATCACTGACAGCCATGACTAGTAGCCATGAGCTTTGAGGAGACGTTTCATTGAGAGAAAAAAGGCTTCCTCCTCCCTGTCGTGATTTCAGTGTGCACGCAGCAGCAATCTCAGGTAGCCAGTAATGATCCATATAAGCGTTAATCACTGTAACAGAGGTTATACATATTATCTTAGAGTCTTTCACTGCTGGAGTGATGGTCTTTCCATAACACTGTCTATACAGCAGACAGACGCACATACTCTTGAAATTGGTGCTGTATGACTAGAGAAAACAGACGAAGAGGGATGTGGCATGTGCTTATTCTCAAGAGGTAGAAAACCTACAACTACCAAAATGCACTGCAATGAACGGTCCAGCTCCAAAAATAGAAAATCAAAACGTGGTAGCAGATGTTGTAACCGTGGCGGGCTGCCACAAATGAATGTGTGGAAAACCCTGATATTTGACTAGCACTGCTTAGTTTGACTGTTTGATCTCAGTTTTTTCAGCCTTTTGCACAATACAGGAAACTGTTTGGCACCCACTTCCTGTTCATGAACTCTTGTATGACAGGTAAACAATGCACTAAAATATGTTTCTTAACACATTTTTGATGAGAAGTAGACAATGTGGCAACAGATTCTTGGTTTCTATTTGATCAGCACTGCCTAGTTTTACAGTTGATTTGGAGTTTGGTCTGAGTTTGAAAAAGAGGGGCAGTTTTTCTCTCTCAAGCTGCTTCTTTACTTTTTGTATCTGTAATTGCGGGCATTCCAAAAATGAGGAGGTACAATCTTAAGTTCAAGCAACAGCCCAACAACCAGCAAAAATCAGCATCTGCAGATTTTTGCCGGCAAATGAGCAGGGAGATCTGGGCACTAGTTAGATGGAGGGAAGTTAAACAATACTACCAACATTGTTTCGATAGAGAACTGGTTGAAAACCGGCAAAGTATCCTTGCTATTGCAGGAGGTACTGCCTTTCTCAATGCAACACTTTAATTTTCATTCACAAACAGGGCGTTCGGAGCTTTACAAAAGTCTACATGTTTCAAATTCTCTTTCCAAAGCCTTTTCTTTTTTTTAATTTTTTTTTTTAGAAAACAGGATTTAAGCCTCAGTATAGGCCAGATGAATACTGCTGGACAGCTTTTCAGTCCGTTGATTTCATTGAGTTTCAGCCAAGGTCCGCAGACATGCCATGAATTCACTCTCCTCCTCCTCCCTGGGCTGATGGATCCATACTAACTCATTGGATATTGCTCAGAACGACTGTGCGTGGGGGTTAATGTAATGATAATTGTGTCAAATAACAAAATCACAATGAGACGTGGGAAGGCATGAATATCCGTGATGGTTGTTGATGACATAAGGTTGTTTTTCCTGATCGTAGCCTCACTGCCGAGTGCACACACACGTACGGATTGTTTGTGTGAAAGACGGGGAATGTATGCAATCATCTCAGGATGGTGCTGCGTCTGTGTATCTCCCTTTAATCTGTGTAATCCATTGTATCTGTGTTGTTGAATTGGTCGTATTCATGGCAACTATGAGAGTGTGTGCGTGTGTTTATCTGTTTTAAGTGGCTCTGGTCCATTAGTGAAAGCTGCTGTAAACAGCTGTGTGTTTTGGTCTCAGGTGGAGTGAGCAGTGGTTGCCAGGCTCTCCATCAAACCCCAGGGAGGCCAGGTTTTTTTGTATGGAGTGCATGTGCATCTCTCTCTCGTTGTCTTTCTCTCTCTTCTCTTATTTAAGAGTCTCAGCGAATATGTAACCCTAACTGTTGCCCTTGAATCTAAATTTTCTGCCATAGATTATTACCTTTACCATAGAGCTAACATGGGAGGTGGTGTTAACTCCATATTTTCTGCCATCAACTGAAGGCTGTATGCTATTAGGCTTTTTCCTGACCAAACAGTGGTGGCAAATCCCTCAGAGGAACAGCCCACTGGGTGGCTTTGGTAGCTTTGAAGTCTTTGGTGCTTGGTGCAAGGACTATATTTTGTGATTGATGGACATCTGAGCAGCAGTAGGATAAATCCACCCATGGAGTCCAGACACTGGTGGTGGCGGCTGATGACTCTGAGGCTGATGAATTCGTAAAGACTTGGTGGTGTTGGCAAGGTGGAGGGCATGCACGACTGCAGCAAGAAAGAACTATGGCAGAGAAATAACCATGTTTGAAATAAGGAGCATGTGGCTCTGTGCTATTGGTTGATTGTGAATCAGCTGAAAAACAGCTGATGACTCAATTGACAGACCCAGACAATGACTCCTAGAGATAGTGAGTGAGCATTGCATGCAAGGAGTGAATGGCAGGGTGAGGAAAAAATAACTTACAGCCTGAGCATGAAAAGTATTGTCTTCCTGGCTGAACTTTTGCTGGAGCTTCACCTGGTATAGCAACCTTACTTTCACTTTTCACAAAATCTTGTTGTATTTCCAGTGTGGCATATTTGCTCAATAAATCCTGAACTTCACTGTCGGTCCATTCGTCTGTGTTATTTCCATTTTTATGCCTCCATGCCAGTGATAGCTGTAGCTTGAGGCAATATATCTTCGAGGTGTCTGTCCATCTATCTGACTGTCTATTCGTCCGTTCCATTCTTGTGAACGCTATATCTCAGGAACACCTTGAGAGAATTTCTTCAAATTTGGCACAAATGTCCACTTGGACTGAAGAGTAAACTGATTAGACTTTGGTGGTCACAGGTCAAGGTCACTGTGACCTCACAAAACATGTTTTTGGCCATAAAATAGAATAGGCATATAATTCTTACTCTAATTATGACAAAACTTCCCAAAAATGTGTAATAGGATAAATGACGATGTGGTGACATTTTCTATTCAAAAGGTCGAAGGTAGGCTTCACTGTGACATCATATTCTGGATAAAACGCTTGTTTGTCCATTCCTCAGTGATCAGTGATCTCATTGGTTGTGTTCAACCAATCAACATACAGTCAAGACGACTGATCACCATACAATTGCGTCCTTAACAGTACCTAGCCTGAAATAAGAACTAATTAAGTCCCTCAAAATGATGTTTGAAGAACTACGATCACTCCTAGTTCTTATGATGTGGACACAACAGTAATGAAAAACCATCCAAAAACACCTAATTTGACAGATGAGAACACTGAGAGCAATTAAGCATAACTTAACATAGTTCACTCCCCTGTCCAAATGGTGACATATGAATAAGTTATTGTCTAGTCTTATCTTTAATCTCTTGTGCATGATCTCTTTGCCCAGTGGGCTTTGGCCATCACATTGGTAGGCTGCATCTCTTCATACTGTGGCAAAATGTCACAGCGAGCAGGGTGTCCGAAGTAACTTTAAAAAGTCCAAGAAAAACAAGAAGGACTGATACACAGCGGAGGATGAAGGACAAACCAGTAATGCTGTTTACATTTATCAGCCAGAGGCAGCTGATGTTACAGGGCATGGAGGTCAAGAGAGAGTACGTTATCAGGTTCAGTGGGAGCAGGAGTTCATGTGGCCGAGGAGGGAAGGAGGCAAAATGTTCTATAACATCAGTAGAAAAGTTAACATGAGTAATGGATTTGTCCGAGGGTGCACGTTGACATGGAAAGTGAGCACACGGTCGATGTCTTTATTCTTCTTTTCTGTCTGTGCCCTTTTAAAAACATGATCTATAACATGGATACTCAGCTTGCTTTGCTTGGAGGCAACTTTTACACAATGACAGGAGGCCAGGGGCCAGTTAATAAGCAAACATTAATATTTATTATTTAAATCATTAATCCACACCTCTTTCAGACGGTCCGGGGATCCTCCCCTGGCTCTTTTTTGGCACTTTTTTTTTGGATAAACAAGCTTTTTCTGTGCACTGTGGCACCTTATTAACATACAGAGAACAAAAACAAAAATTCCCAGTGTGAATCAATTTATTTTAATTGTAAATTAGAAAACAGTCAACGGGCCAGCAGAAGCTCTACAGCCTGCGAGCTGTAAGATGAGAATCACTGACATATAAGCTTGTTCTGTATATTAATCATAAAAAATGAAAATGAATGAATGGGAATTAAATGCTATCAACATGTCTCATCATTAAAACATAAGAAAATTAAAATGATGGGTAATAATAGGCTATGACAGAATTTTTATAACTGTCCATCAAAAAGACGGATGCAAGAGTCTAACAAAACCTCTGCTTAACACGTCACGTCCTCACCTTGATCCTTACCTTAAACCAACACATTCTCACCCCAACCTTGTCACATATTGACTTTTGGAAATGGACCTTCCACGTCCAGATATGAAGTGAAAGGTACCTTGGGTGCGTTGGTTGTTGACATTCTGGGACGCCGTGTCAAGTTACACATTAAACGACAGCTTTTTCGTTGAGTGTTCTTAAAGGAGCCATAAATTGAGAGCATATCTACGACTGAGCCAGGATTGTCTGCACATGGCTCTCAATATGGAGGTGGCTGAGCCTGTGGCTAGCAGCTAAAGATGCTAACAACAACAACAGTGCTGACAGAGCTAACAGTGAGGGGGTGGGGGACCAGAGGGTGACGTTATGCTTCCGTCACGATGACATTAACCCTCCTGACGGTGTTATCAGTGGTATCCGCACAGAGCACAGCGGCAACAGTTAGCTAGCTAAGGGGGGACACACACATGCACACACATGCACCTGCAGCTGGAACATCTACCACAACAAAGACCAGAGAAGCTCGGATGTTGTCTCAGTTTTTATCTTGCTGGAAAACATATCGATATATATCGTACTTAGTCAATATATCACCCAGCCCTAATTCATTCGCTGCTCAGGACGGCATTACTCCTCTACACAGAAAACTGTGTTTTGCTGCTATGTTAATGCTCTGGATATCACGTTGAGGTCCTTTCATAAATGTAATTATGGGGCACCGGTGGCTTAGTGGTAGAGCAGGCGCCCCATGTACAAGGCTGTTGCTGCAGCGGCCTGGGTTCGACTCTGGCTTGTGGCCCTTTGCTGCACGTCACTCCCCTTCTCTCTTCCCCCTTCATGCTTGTCTGTCCTATACATTACAGGCTAAAAAGCCCCCCAAAAAATCTTAAAAAAATAAATGTAATTATTGCTCTAATCTAAATTATTAGGTTATACCTTCATTACATTAAGATTTAATTTTGCATTACAAATTATTTACATTTAGTTCTCGCCCTGACTGTCCCGAGGCTGTGACACATCAAACAGTGAAGCTAAACACTGCTGACTTAATTAATAATATTAATAATATTTAATTCCTTTAGAGTGGTTGACCATTAACACCTAGCCAATATAGTTAATTTATTCTTTCATCCAACACATGACACAGTTTATATTTTCATTACATGTCTGTTTAAAGAGAAGTCAATTCATACAAGATACAGATAATGAATAAATTTATTGAATAAGACTTTTATTTGTGGTTACATGTACGTGGACAGCGCACAAGTGGACCGATGAAGCCGTGCTGCTGCCATTTTCAGTCATGTCATGTATGAGCTGTACTTTTACAAAGGAAATGCTGTAACAACTCGTGAAGAGAAGAGGGTATGGAGTCTGGAGTCTGGCTGCTATAAACTCTAAATTGAACATGATTGGATGTTGCAACTTGTTTTCCACTTCATTGTCTGTTTCTCCTGCTGGATCTAGACCACCATTTCCTGTTGTTACTGTTTACTCTGGTGTATTTTTGTTTTGTGTTGGCTGCAGACGGCAGCAGTGAGACCGGGCACTGAATGATGCAATGAACAAAGATCAAAAAACGTCTAGTGAGTCCAGTTGTTTATACAACAGGATCATTTGTGCCAGACTGTGGACCCTCCAGTCTCCACTCTAGTCATTAAAGGGATAGTTCAGGTATCTTAAAGTGGGGCTGTGTGAGATATTTATGAAGTGACTCAGAAAAATACTGTTCATAGCTAAAGGTGCTGTGGAAAGATACAGGTAGACGGATGTGGTAAGGAGTTATTTTCTAAAATATATCCACTTTGACACAGTCCACAGTGAACCTGCACCATTCAAACCTTTATCAGAATTTTCCATTGTTAGCATGCACCCTTAAAACTTAAGCAGCACAGGGAGACAAGGAGGGAGAGCCGGGTTGTAAAACATCCAGGAACAGGCAGGAGATTCTGGGAATTGACCTCCCTTGTATTCAAGTCCATCTTTATCCCAAAGTCGGCCTGAGGTTATAAGAAATGTGAACGCCAGTCTGATGGTCTGTATTCAAAGAGGAGCCGTTAAATGTACCGTACATGACCGCAATTCAAATGAGTTTACTCAAATACATGGGATGCCACCATCAATACCAGGGATGAAATAACCACTAATGAGATGGTCCTGCTCATTTGAAATGACTGAATGCTGCGTTAATGTGAGAGAAAAAGAAACTTGTGCTCAGAAAAAATAAAGAAAGTGTTAGTGTTAAGCCAACTGAAGCTTTATTTGGTTATGTCCAATGTTTATTTTGTGACTCCCTTTGGGAATTGGGTCACATTAAAAAGCTGCACCCCTGGGGAGCAGAAACAGAATGTATTAGTCAGACAGGTCTGCTCTCTGCTGTAATATCATCCTAGCTGCTCCTGTATTAATATTAGTAGGAAGAGTATGGCAGCCTGGTAAGATGAAGTTACATCACCACAAGAGGGCATCACCTTCACACCAAATGTTACTCTGAGGATGGCTGTGAAGCTGGTGACTCAGATAGAGAGGAGAGGATGGAGAGGTGGGGAAGTCAAAGGACGACACAGATAAAGGGCTGAGGACATGAGAGGAGACACAGGTAGATAAAGATAAGACAGGAAGGGAGATCAGGAAAGGTGTAAAGATAAGATGAAAAGGGATGAATGGAAGGAGGGAGGAGATGATGAAGAAATGAGAGGATGACAGGGATAGAAACAAAGGAAAGAGTGGAGGAAATGAAATGTATTAAAGAGCAGATAGAAAGAAAGAGATTTGTCATGCTTATTGTGAATAATTTCCTGTGTCCTTCAATGTTACTCTCATTTATTCTCAGTGATGTGAATATGTTATCAGTTGATCGTGCTGTCCAAACTCAGACGTCTACACAAACATATGCATGTGGTGACATTCACTGACGTCATACATTTCCCAAACTTCTCAAACCTCAACCAATCATCCATTTATTCATCACATGAAGTCATACAAATATATATAACGGCCCATGTTTCTGGGTGGTTCCTGGTTGTGAAGTGATCTAACTGTAATTGCTTCTGTTGTACAAATTAAATCCACTGCAGACTCAGTGAATTCAGTGACGTTATCTGTTGACGCTGGCGATGGTGTCCTTAAACGTGCTCCAGACTCTGATTGGCTCAATGCAAGCACTCATCGTGGTTTGATCACATTTCTTGACCTGAACAAGATCAATGCATTGTCGCTCCTCCTGAATGTGGGCAGCAGGAGCAGGACAGCGCCTCATGTCGAAGTGTCCTTGGACAAGACACAGAACCCACATTGCTCCCTGTGTCTGTTCCATCGCTGTGTTAGTCTGTTAAAAACTAGTAGCAGGTGCCATGGCAGCCTTGGCCACCAGTGTATGAATGTGTGAATGGGTGAATGTGACTTGTAGTGTAAAAAACGCTTTGAGTGGTTGGAAGACAGTAAACGCTATTCAAGTGCAAGTCCCTTTACCAGTCCTTATTCGCCTTAAAGCACAAGCCTCCTCTCCGTCTCTCACTAGAGTCCTGTGCTCTGTGGTCATATAAAATAAAGAGTGGTTGTATGGCATTGTCCAGTATTTATCCATGTTTTGGTGCTACAAAGGAAGTTACAGTTCCTGATGTCCTGTAGGAAAGTGAGGGGAGCACATAGATCATAAACTGTACAGCGAGGATGCCTAACATGCTTTGCCTGGGGGCCACTTTTTCAAAATGATAGGAGGCCAAAGGGCAGTTAATAAACACGTTAGTAATACTTTTTAGTTTCCTATTTATCATACATGAATTGCCTTTTTCAACTGTGCACTGTCGCTGTCCTCAGTCCTCTTTGCCAAGAGGCATCCAGTAGTAGCAGCCTTGTGCAGGTCAGGTGTACGCACAGGAAGGATTTTAGGTCACTGGTGCTCCAGGGGATCCTCCCCAGGCACTTTTTTTTGATGAACAAGCTCTATGTTGATGTTTTTTCATGCCCGCTGGTGCCTTATTTACATTCAAAGTACAAAAAAAAAGAAAGAAAAATCAACATTTTGAATCAGTTTATTTTCTTTGTTGTCACAACCCGGCTCTTAGGCTCGACAAACTGAAGGAGACACAGGTAAATGAACAAATAAAGCGAGCAATGAGCAAGGATGATTGAAAAGTGCTGTAGGGGTGTTGTGCTGTGAAAACAGAAGACGAAAAACAAAGGGTCTGGTGAGGAGGGCTGACTACTGCTGCTAGGTCTTAAGTGTGCACCAGGCCCAGGTGTGTCCCACACCGCTGATTGCACTCAAGTGTGCTACACTGGAATGAGAAACAGCACAAACAGAGCAACCACACAGAGGGACCAAGCAGAGGGGCCCTCACATTGTGAATCAGAAAAAAACTCAAGGGCCACCCAGCACCCTCTTGCAGGCCAGATTTGTCAGTCGAGTATCAGTGCTGTACACCTAAGCCTCACCAAAGCCTTTAACAACTCTTCATCCTCAAATAGTTCTCTCAGGTGGTGATCCAACAAAATATTTCCCCTTTCCAAAAATGTCTTCACTTCCCGAAAATGTTCTCAGTGTCCAAACTCTGTATGAGCATTGATTATAAAGGACAGAAAACACACACACACACACACACACACACACACACACACACACACACACACACACACACACACACACACACACACAGAGTGTTGTCTCCCTCCTTGTCAGTTTCTGTATCATCCCTCGTGTCTGCTCTCCCCCGTGAAGACCATCCATCATATTTTCATTATAGCATTCTTGAAACGTCTCCACCTTCTCCGTCCTGTTCCATCATTACTTTTTTCACCTGTTGTTATTATTATTTTCTGTCTCTTTTCTGTTCGTAGACAGAACGCGTCCCCCGGGTGTTTTGAGTGTCAGTTCAAAGACTCAGTGTTCCGTTCACCAATCAGCTGTCGCCGCTGGCTGAGTACCTCGATGGGTGGTGGGCTCACACACACAAGTGTACATATACCTTTCACTGAGGTGCTTGAGAGGACCTACACTGTCTTTATTGATTCCCAAACTTTAACAGCCTTTACCTCATACGCCAGGAGTGTTACAGCACAGCAGAACAACATAAACACAACTTGTTTGCCAGTTGGACAGATTTTGAGCTTTTTTTTAACTATTGTGGAAAAGTAAAAACTAAACTAATAAAATAACGTGCTAAGGACTGGGAATTTTACTGTAGTATTAGAATACTGCAGTCACGTGTTGCAAAGTGTGGAAACATCGCAACTCCAGTTTCTTTACACATATGTCACACCCCATAAGCACCCCGTATTTACCGTTGGCCCTTCCTTGGCAGCAGATTTGAAACATAGCAGATGAACAAAACAAAAAACCACAGCCATCTTTTCACACTTCAAGAGTACAAACTAAACTCATTTGAGGACCTTTGTCCTTATTGTTTAGTCTCTAAACCCCAGCTCCCAGTAGAGCAGTGCACACGCATGTTTAGAATCAAATGTGCCATCATTTATGTCTCTTCTTCAATTTATCATCAACTTCATTGTCCTTTTTTGAGGATTCTTAACATTAGTAACTGCATCTCCTCAAACTCTGGCGAGGTCACATACAGAATTAAAGATCAAAAGATCTTTATCTCAACTCATCCCATCCTCATCACCGAACATGTTGTCGAATAAAGAGGCTCTACACATGTAGGATCGGACATTTGAGGGACACACGAGAAACCCAAAGAATTAGTAAATGATGACGATTTATAGTGTCTGACAAACTATCTGTTGACACACTTACAGCTTCCCAGTATACATTAAGAGGTGTTTCCTGTCACTTCAGCTGCTGTTTCCCTGTTATTCAGACGACCAGCTCCAAGATCAATTGCTTCTCCTCACATAACCAAATGTGGCCTGAGCCATGCCAGATCATTTAGCTCAAGTCCCTTCAGGATAATAACTTCATGTCAGGTCATGTATGCTATATGTGCTGGTTAGGTGGGGAAGTCATCCCTTATATGTGTTTCAGCCCTGAGCAAACTTCCCTCTGCTAACACTCAGGTTCAATAATCATTCAGGTTGGGGTTTGAAAAGAATATATGCAAGACTGAAATGGTAGTTACCTGCAAAACCACTGGGGGGTGCTGTCCTATTGGTGAGAAAAAAATCAATACCATCTCAGCCATTCCAGGCGGCCCTGGCATAGAGTATATGATGTTTAACTTTTGCTCAGACTATTTAAAGCCCCAGTAAGCATCTGTGCTCAAGCACAGCCTTTCAAATAGAGAGAACTGTAACACTATTTTACCAGTCAAGTGTGTTTTAAGAAACGATTAGCAGCTCAAGCAGACGACTGATTACCCTCTAAAGTGACAAAAATGTACTCTTGACTATTTCGTGCTCATAATTCAGCACTTCTTTCTCTTACAGATAAAATAGAAGGACAGCAATGCACAGAAAATACAAGAAAAATGCACCCAGATTTCAGTCTAAACCACATATTTTTCATTCCATAATGCAAACATCAATTTCTCATTATCATGCCGGGGTTTGGCAGGTGGCTGGTGTTAATTTGCTTCCCCAGCTTTAGGCCTCTGCTAAACACAAAGTGATGAATGGCATCGTTCAGGAGAGTGTCATAATCTCATTGTGTGTAATAAAGGTTAGCATTTCTCTCCATTTTGCTGTATTCACAGTGAGAAGAGACGTAAATTCATAGGACAACAGTGAAGTAGAGGATGTCAGGCCTCAGGTTGATCTGCTGTAGGACCATATATGAACACACACACACACACACACATCACTCGGCTCGGTCTCCAATGACTGATCCCTCTGAATCTCTGCAGGAGGACACATCTCAGCTGTGGGTCTGATGGGACTTTTTGGTTAACTTGAGCTTCCCTGACCCAAAAATGTTATTCCTGCCTGTTTTTTTTTTTTAGTTCAGAGAAGCTCTATGGGGGTAAACAGTCTGGTTGCCACCACCGTTGGATTTGCTGCGGAAAAACTTCTAAACTGAGACGTTAAAAAATACTCCCCAAGTTCTTGAGTTGTTCAGCGAAGTGAACAACTTTCTCTTTTCTGGATTTCACCTCTCTAAATTGGATGAAATTCCCGAAATTCCTGGACCAGCAGGAATTCTGGATTCAGTCCCACATGGACCAAAATAATCACCACACGGCAGGAGGCTTTGTCGAAGCCAAGTGAAGCAGTAGCTCTGTAGTTTAGCTTAATCATCACAGCACAGACTGACAAGCAGAGACTAGAGTGGCGAGGGCGAACTGAGGAGTGTTGGAGTATTTGTATTTGTGTGTGTGTGTGTGTGTGTGTACGTGTATGTGTGTGCATAGTTGTGGTGGAGCTCTAAAGGGAGGTGAGGCGAGCCAAGACCCGGTGTGTGATCATCATCGCCACGGGACAGCGAGAGGAGCGCACAGCTTATTAAGGGGATCGCCACAGGAGGGCGAGTCGATCTCAGAGCCAGCTGGAGTTTCCTCAAAGCAGTTAGATGCAGGGAGAGAGAATGAGAGAGGAGGACATGGAACTGACGGATACTCAGAGAGGAAGAGACAGAGACAAATGTAGAACAATCACAGAGAGGGGGATTGAAAGACTAAGAAACAGCTGGATGGAAATATGCAAATGGCATCAAATAGTCAAACCATACAGTCTTGGGATCAGACTACAAACCGGTCTTATTCCACAGACATAAGGTGTAAGAGATTAAATCTAGTATTGGAAAGACAATTTGTGGTTTCATTCTGTGTGATACCTGGTGAGACAACACTTGAGACGTGAACAATAATGCTTCAGACACTGTAGGTATAAATGTTGCTGATCTAGGGATGAACTGATGGTGACATTTTGGGCCTGTATGATACCCATGTATGAAATAACAATTTGGCAGATAGCTGATAGCAACGTTTTCTTGTCACACATTCTCACTCCAACCTCGTCACTTATCAGCGTTTGGTCGTGGACTTTTCACGTCCACATGTGACGTGCAGGGTACCCTGGGTGTGCTGGTTGTTGTTGTTCTGGGATGTTGTGTCAACTTCCGCTTGTTCCAATTTTAAAAATACTCGTTTGTTTTCAGCTTAAGTTTGAAACCAATGTGGTTGGGTTTAGGAAAAAAGAACATGGTTTGGCTTTACAATCTTACAGGACGTGACTGGCCTCTTGGATGAAAGTCGGTGGTTATTGTTGGACCATCCACCACCTGTCCTGCCCGCCCTACTCAAACTGCTGCCTTAACTTTCGTTATCGTCCCGCCACATATTCTCCTGATGCTGCCGGGCATCATTAAACAATAACGGTGACTGGCAGCTTATTATGCCGACATAATAGGACAGCTTTTTTTGATGGTGTCTGACGCCAGAAGTCACTGACCAAGCAGCGGTTTTGGATGACTTCGCAGCGAGACCGGGTTGTTCTTGTTGTTGTTGTTGTTAGGGGTGTAACAATACACGTATTCATATTGAAATATTTGGTACAAGGCTCTTGGTTCAACATGTATTACAAACTAAATGATGCGTTGAACTATCCTATTACCTTTGAAAAATAAAATGCACAGCATCAAACAGTGTTTAATTTGATCTTCTCAGTGCCAACCAAAACATTCTACTCCAGTGAGACACGCTGGGAGGCACAATTTGCTCAGCTAGCTCGTTGCAAGATGGTTAATAACATCATTACCAAACCAGAAATAGAAGATTCTCTGATAACCTACAGGTGTGGTGTTTGGAGCCACTTCAATTTCACTGTGAATTATGAGTGCGATGGCGAGAGAGAGAGTGGTAAATAAAAACACACCGAACCAAAGAATGAGCCGCCGCACAGCTACAGACTCTCCGTAGCAGCTAACCTAGTAGCACACACACCCTCTTAACCATGGAACAAGAGCCGCTGTGTGGTGGCAGCCTCTTCTTCAGCAGCTAGCTTTATCACAAAGCACACAGCGAAAGCAGTGACTGCTGGTGGGCTGGGTAGCAGTTCTGGGCCGGACGACTAAAAGGTACTTAAGTGAGCGCTTGTGTTTATATGATTATGACATTTGAGAGACGTTTATTCTATAATTATTAGACTGAAACAACTCAGAGAGCTTGTGAAACGAAGCAAACGTACTGGTGGCACACACTGGGCGAAAGACACGGCACTGATACTATGGGCTCTAGTGTCAGTAGTAAATGGGCATTCAGATATACTTCCATCATTGTGCATTGAGTCAAAAGAGATCATATTTCATGATGTAAGTTTATAACCTGGAAAAAAAATCTCTCCTCCTGCCACTTTCAACAAACAATTAATTTGGTCACAGTGAAGCAATATCAGTGAAAAATAGGATGAGTCTTCTGATGCCTCAATCGTGTGTGTTTACATCCTTTTCTCCTGAATGTGTGCAGGAGAAGATTACTGTTTGTCCAAAACACGTTTTCTATTAGTTATCCCTGCCATTGTTCTCAAGCCCTGCTTTTTACCCTGCGCAAAGTTGATGCGACACAACAGAAAAACATCAGCCAATGCCATTCGTGAATGTCATGTTATTTGGCAAAAGGCTGATGGCATTCAACAAAGCAAATATCAGCCGATACTGATGTTCGGCTGAACAATTGGTGCATCCCTGTCCTGATCCCACCATTCAGTTTCTGGTCTCTCCCATCTGGAGCACCTTTGCACATCATGCAGGTCGTGACAGGTCTCTTTGGACAAGAAATCCAAGGCACCATAATCACCCGATCTCACATACTGAGAATCTCAAAAGATATCACTGTTGTGTGAACTGGTTGTGGCACTATGCTGCTGTGATGATGTGCACACCTGTCAGGTCTCATGTTTCATCTGTTCAACTATGTGGTGGACAACTTTTCTAGGGAACTTGCCTTGAGGTTAAAAATGGTAAAATCTGTCCACAGTAAGGCCTGTGCGTTCTCTGAAGTGACTGTTAGGTTGTCTCTGGTACAGTGAGTACCACAAATGGCACAGTGACAAAGAGTATAATGAGGCAGTGGCAGAGATCTCATTTAAGAGAACCCAGAGTCTCTGTATGGCTACATGCTATCAGGGGTAAGTGAGGGATAGTTTTGCACCAGCAAAAGTGACTGTGGTGAAGTGGGAAAAGTGGCACCAGCAATTAAGGTATGTGTCACAGAGTGTATCTTCTGTGTCACTGAGAACTGGAGACGGGTCTCTGACCTCTAACTGGTGCTTGTTGAATGGAATCCCAAAAGAAATATCCACTGGACGATGGAGCACATGTTAAATGATATTTACTGGGCATGCTGGTATACTGACAAAACAAAATGGAACTGAGCTGTTTTCATTTGTAGCCATTGTTCAAGATATAAATTACACTCAATATATTTGTGATAAGAAAAGTAGTGCTGGTGTTCCTCCATGATTGTTTGCATGCCCCATCAGAGGCCTGTACTATGTCACACAAACCGAAACAGACACTCTCGGACTCTCAGGTTAATTTCCAGGGCTGGTACCTGCGGTTATTCCACAGGCTACTTAATAACATGTCGGGCAGGAAATCCAAAGTGTGGGATCATTTTGAGAAGGTGAAGGACGAACCCAAGTTGATCTGTAAACTCATCTTCAATATATTTTGGGTATGTTGACCTTGCTCTAAAGTACAGACCTGTGATGTCAGGTAGATAGAGGCCAGGTGTGACAACTGTGTCACTTTGCTGAAAAACTTTGGCCTCAGCTTATTCTCAGTATCATTCTCATCGGGAGGTGGACATAATAAAATCAAATTAACTGTTGTTAGTTTTGTCAAAATTGAGATACAATAACAACAGAATCATTATGAAGACGACAGCTCAGAGGCTGACAGAACCCAACATCTGGACATTTTCTCTTGCTGTGAGATTAATGAACTCTAGAATCAGTTACATCAGGATGATTAATGCTGTATACACAAGCAGGAAGTCATGTCCTGTCTGCACATGCACACACACAAACAGTTTGCATGTGGCTTTGACATCAGTCCTCTCAGACACATTTAGATCTGACTTTTTATGTTTTGTTTTTTACACATCATTGTTTAAGAATCATTTCAGTGTGAAGTGGCTCCCGACTACATGCTGGAAAATAGTTATATGTTAGTTATCTAGACATTTCAGATGTTTCACTTTCAGTTTAATCTAGAGATTAAGACTTCTTTTCACCTGTAAAACCAAACCATGGTTACAGTGTATATGTCTGTCTAAGGATTGCCAGTAGGATTGTCTTTATTCCTGTAGAAGTGTTACACTGTTTTTTAAATGTTTTTTAGAAATGGATTTGTCTATTTAAGTAAAATCATCTTTGCCATGATGCTGTGGCATGTGAACTTTGTACCCCCCAAAAAAGCCCCGCTGCCGACCAAATGACCTCCCCTCTGAAATTATAAATTTCCCAGCCTCCTTCTTACCCACATCTCTGATGCTGATACCCACTTCTAACACCCACTTAATGGAGTGATAACATTCAAACTGGGTGGCAGAGCAGCCATGTTATTATAAGGAATGGCATCCTTTTGTTGTTTGATTCCTGCTCAGTATTTAGTGAATAATTGTGGCTTGAATCCTTTTGTGCCTGATGTGCAGCTGTTTGGCCTCAGAGCCAGAAAGCACGACAAAAAAAGCAGACAGCAGTGTTCAAACAAGTCACCCTATCGCTCTTTAACACACATACACACACACACACACACACACACACACTCACACCCATTAGCCTCCTTATATACTGTGTATGCAATTACGCCAATGCTCGGAGTGATTATTTCCTTACACACACTCATTTGTACACACTTTCCTGTTTTTGTTCCACACACACACATGCAAATGGAATTTTGCAGAAAAACACAAAGTGCGTTAACACACCCGGCCATACACTCACGTGCACTCACACACACACGTGCATGACTCAGAGTCCTCAGGTCATTTTGTTAATTAATTAGCCTGTACAACAGCCCAGCGTGGAGTTAATTAGAAAGCCTGTCACCTCCTGCAAGTCTCACAGATATCACTGTTTCCTCAGGCCGCATTCAGCCACTATCGCAGAGTACACAGACAGACAGAAACACACACACACACGCACACACAGGTGGTCTTTACCTGGCCCGTGGCCTCATGACGCAGGTAAATCTTTGCATTGTGTCTGTTTGTCCATTTTGCAGGTGGGAAGGAATTTTAAATCCAAGTGTGAAAAAAGGGAAACTGCCCAGTGGACTCAAAATAAATTGTTTCATTACATAGTTTTACATTTTTCTTTTTTAGTCATTAAAGTGGAACTCTGGTATTTTTCAACCTTGACCTTTTTTCCCCATATTTTTGTGTCTCAGCGACTAATGAACACAACAACTTTTGAAAGTGGTCCAGTGTTGAGAAAGTACTTTGTCCTTGTTCCTGTCTATTTTGTGTCCAAGACTCGCTCAAGAAGAAGTCTCCTTCTGAAATCTTGTAGACTTTTTCGTATGTTCAAAATCAGCTTTTAGCCATGACATTGAAAATCTCTAAATAAGAGTAAGACTCGCCATCTGTACTACAACATGACAAACTGTCACTGGCACTCCTTGCTCCACTTGTCACTCCCATTTCCACCGTTTTTTTCCTGCACTTGTGAGTGAGACTCTTGGTTAATGAGACTTAATAACAGACCAGAACAAGTGAAAGGTGTGGAAAATCGTTTCATTTCTCTGTAGGAATCTTTTCCATAATGTTGTCAGACATTGAATGAAAGAATGTGTGCACTTTCAATGGCCCTAAACTGACGAGGCGCACCTGCCACGACTGGTTACATTGCAGCCTATTCTGCCTCCTAGTGGTGGATGGCTCCTACAAGCATCGGACTTCCACCCAGGGACCTGGTGTTTGCTTCCCATACGAGGTGTTTTACGTTTATTTTGAGAAAGACTGTATACATCTAACAAGCAGGAACTGTACATTTCCTGTGAAAATGGAAGTGTATTTTAAAAGACACAATGCATGTAACAGGCAGACACACAGTGTCCCTACACCAACAACAGATGCACTCAGGACACAGAGCTCGTTATATGTAGACGTCAAAAGTCCACTTAGCCGAGTCGGGGTTGAGAAAATGTCGGACCAACACCTGCTAGATTATGTGTAAGCTTATATAAACCAAACCTCCAAACCTGAACCAGATCAGGCGAAATAACATTCAAGAAGTTTTGGTTCAGGAAATAATTGTGACTTACTGAAATACTCACACTGGGGTTCGTGAGAACTTTTGCTTTTTTTTTTAAATTGGCTGCTTTACATTTTACATCCAATCGATTTTACTTCTGCCTAAATTACTTTGACAAAGTAAAGTGCAGCTACTTTAACTTTATTTCGGTGCTATTTTCCATTTCCTCTCCTGTCTCTGCTAAAGCACCTGCTCCACACACACACACACGCACACACACACATGTTCTGCTGTTTGTGATAAGCAACAAGGTGTTCGCACTATTGATTCTTCACAATATGAAAGAGAAGTAAAAACACAGGTCTATACAATGTCTGCTGTATGTAGCTGTACAACACTGTGTAAACCTTCCCTTGCACACACACACACACACACACACACACACACACTCTTAAATGTAAGTAAGGAGTAATCCATGTGGGATTTTTGTTGAGTTTAAAATTCTCATCTCGGGCTCGATGGGACTAATTTGAATTTAGTGAACAGTTTGTTCCATCTTTGATTCCAAGTACAATCAGTCTGGGTTTCACTCGTCTTTTTTAGCTTTAAGAGTTACAAATGAATTCTTTTACATTAAAATTAACAAGGATTTGTTCTTTTAACTTTACAGTGGAGGTATTTCAGTCACGTCTCTTTATCTGGAGCCACTTACAGTGTGCAGCAGACCGACACACCTGAAATCCCCAGATCAGCCCTGACCATCATCAAGGTCAAAGGTCACAGCAGCACCCAGGCGGTAGATGGATCAGAGTGTCATAGAGGGAAGATGTAGAATGATTATGTGACAGAGATTAAAAAAAAATGGAAGTGGGAAGTGTTAGCCACAAAATATGAGATGATGGTTTTCAGTCGTGGATGTTGCTGACCCTCATTTTGTTATTTAAAGCTGCAAGAATCGATCTGTGTTGACCACTCTAAACTAACCAGGCTGCAACCTCTGACGCTGAAAAATGAAGCCAGTGTGGTGGTGCCAAAAACAGCTCATAGAATGGGCGCTCCAAAACAGTCAACGCCTTCAGACCCTCATGTTGAAGTGCCCAACTTAGCAGCAGAAATAAACATGTTAACAGCCTGGCACAAAAACAGTTTTAGGGCCAATTCCAATTCCTATCTTAACCCTCAAGCTCAACCCTCAATCTTAGTAGCCCTCAAAACCAAGTGTTAAGGGCTATGTTGTGACTTAGAAATGGGACACCCCTCAAAGGCAAATACGTCTTAAAGCCTCTGGAAACCCAAATCCACAATAGCCTTCTAACTCTGTAATTTAGGGTCTTATGTACATAATATTAAACACGTAAAACAATTAGAAATCAGTTTTCATCCAAATTCGAAATATCTGTCTTTTAAGTTTTTGTACATTCTTGAAATTGGGTTTGATTGGGCCGTGGTTATCTCTCAGATTTATTACGCAATAAATTCCAAACCAATCATAAATCATCCATCAGTTGTCTCATCCCGCCCCCCAGTGACAGCGCAACAAAACCTTTCTGCTCCAGCTAAATCTGCCTCTTTGAGTCTGAGCCAACTCGTCTCTTCATAGCCATTTGCGATTAGCCACCCAACTAATTTTATATAGCCTATATATCTGTCTGTCTGTCTATCTATCTATCTATCTATCTGTCTATCTATCTATCTAACGTTAGCTAGCTATCTAGCTAGCTATCGTTAGCGATTTAGCTAGCTATCTAGCTAGCTATTGTTAGCGATCTAGCTAGCTATCGTTAGCTATCTAGCTAGCTATCTAGCTAGCTATCGTTAGCTATCTAGCTAGCTATCGTTAGCTATCTAGCTAGCTATCTAGCTAGCTATCGTTAGCGATATAGCTAGCTAACGTTATCTATCTATCTATCTATCCATCGATCTATCTATTGATCGGCTTGTGAGCGGCCGGGCTTGCCCCCCTGGGTCCGGTGCCGGTGTCGGCTCGCGGGGAGGGGACGTAATGTGCACCCTTCCTCACCCCTAACCCCAACCTCAAGCAGTTAGCTTTGCTACGCATAAACATATCCCCAATCGCGGAGGTGATGCTGCGGGAAACAACACAATTTTAGCCGGAGGGGAACATTATTTGAGGCGGACAAATACTTCTACACAACGCCAGAGAGACGGCCGGCCGGCACCGGTCTCTCCCGCTTTGAGGGTCGGTGTGTGTGTCAGAGTAAAGACATATTTAATCTGTTAAGACTGGATGTGTTTGAATGAAAAAGGCTATTATCAGAAAAACGGAGCAGATTTATGTTTTCAATGAAAACGTATCTCAGTTAAAGGCAAAGCGCCAGCCTCCCGCTGTCATTCATCTCAGCTAACACTGCATGTAAAAGTTATGCTAACTATTCTACCAAGTAACATTAATATGAATCACAAAACATTTTGAAATTTATTATTCAGTGACCACCTGAAAGGAGTCATTTTCAGCTTCTGCTGTCCTCTGAATCATCAGAGGGCTCAAACATATATGGCTGGATTAAATTTATGGCAGCCATTGCTGAGCCAGGGAGCTGTCAATCAAAACGAGGGAGCTGTCAATCACAACGAGGGAGCTGTCAATCAGAGCGTATCTGCCACGCCCACTCTGTCCTGGCAAGTGGTCTAAACAGCAAAATGAGCTGTTTTTAAACCAGGTTTTCTAATAGTTATGAATGGTTATTTTCACTCAGACTTTTGTGGATGATTAATGAGACACTCAACTTTGATATAATATATGCATTTTTACTATTTCAGGCTGTGTTTCCAAAGGCTTTAAGACTGTGGGGGGCCAAAATTCTGTCCAGTCTGTCAGTTCAAAGAATAAGAAATATACATCATCAGTAGTCATCAATAAAAAGATGCAATGATTTTTTTTCCCCAACACTTTATTTCAATTCTTGTACAAAACAAGCAGTGACAGACATGAACAGAACAAATATGCCAGGGTTAAGAGAAAATAAAGAGAAATAAGATAAACAAATAAATAAATAAAAAGTTCAGCAGCTCAAACCATTAAATTGTTTACATATTTTCAGAGTCTTTATAGCTTTGGAGTTTGTGGAGTGCTGAATGGTTTCTAAGTATTGCTGCATTTCATTCATAAAAATTTTGAACAAGGATTTTCTATTATAAAATTTACTCTTATGAATATAGAATTTCGCTATAGATAATAAATAGATTAATGAAATAGAATTGTTTTTGTTTAGAAATGCTGACATCATAAAATCCAAACAGCACATCTTTGTACAGTAGTGAAAATAAAACATAATGTTACAATGAATATACTCGACAAAATCTTTCCAAAAAGTGACAGTATAGGGGCAGCAAAACAAATGTGCAGTCACCAAACAATAATCTGCTGCCGTCTGCAGCTGTGTTGATTTCATATTGAAACAGAATGTTTGATCACTCGGGGAACAGTTGCCGTTGTGACTGAGAATTATGTTATGAATATGAACAGTTCACAAGTTACAAATTACTCACTCCCATAGTTTTTTTGGAGCCTGCGTGCTTTTTGTAAACTTGTCTTCATTGGTGGCCCTGAAATGAATCAGGGCTTGTGTTTTGTTTGGTGGCCCTGAAATGGAACAGAGATAACAACATTACTTTCTTTTATTTTTTTGGCTACCTGTCAGATATTCGTTAAGTTATCAGTTTAGTTTCATGCAGTATTGCAAGTATTATCACAATGAATACTGTAGTCAACATCCAGCAGAGCTAGTGAGGCTGTTTATATGGTCACACAAGTGTTATCTGGTGACTTTCATCCACGTTAACGTTTCACTCTTTGGGTTATAAGTTGATATTCAACCAAATAACCTGTACCACAACAACCGACTGAACTTATTCAGCAGAAAGTCACCAGATAACACGATCACTAACGTTAACCTGCAGCTGTAACGTTACCAGCTGCAGACTCTACGGCTACAGGAGATGACACCGTCCGGTCATCTTACAAAAATGTCAATGCAAACATTTCACGTATATTAAAACAACTTAACAACTACATTATCACTGAGAAACATGACTTTTTGTAACTGAATGACAGCATACTCGGTTATCAGAGAACCAGGGTTACGTGCAGGGGCAAGCGCCCGCGCCGGCTTCGTTAGCAAGCCAAAAGATATGTGTGTTACACTACATAGAGGTCTATAGTCCATAAAATGACGTTAAACTAAGATAATGCAACGGTTATCATAATTTTAAAACAACTATTAACGAGGAAAATACTCACATTGATAACTCCGCTTCCTTACGCTTGTCGCCGCCATCTTGCATTGACTGAATCGTCTGTACTCGGCCGGGCTCGGCGGATGATGCGCAAAGGATTCTGGGATAGCACTCACTACCAAGGGTGGTCCTGGAAAATCTTAAAAGTGAGGGTCATACAGCCCTCAAACTTGCCCCTCAGCTTAACGTTCTGAGAATCGGGACAGCACTAGCACTTCGCGGGAGTGCGCATTTTTGAGATTGAGGGTTAAGATTGAGGGTTAAGACAGGAATTGGAATTCACCCTTGGTCTCTATAGTTAATTTCAAAATTCTTGACAACTGTATGGAGGTGGGTTTATTATATAACTTACCCGTTTATATTTTATAGGCCCAAAGCTACATATATTTAAGGGCAGGGCTGCTTGAGTGACAGGCTGTCTATGAGATGTCGCAGGTCCAACCTCTTGCCTAAGTATGGTCACTTCTGGCTCCAAAAAAACAAAATGATGACGGCTGAAAGGCTTCAAAACGGCAGTCCACAAACCAATGGATGACATCGCAGCAGCTATGTCCATTATTTATAAGAAAACAAAAAAAAATTCACATACACACATAAATAATAATAATTTAAAAAAAAAACCTCAGTATTTTTTTCAACCAGTTAGTCACTAGGACAATATACTGTCTCATAAATAATTGCGAGAAACAATATTATAACCATTTTGGGACCATTTGATGCCACTAATATGATGATAATATAATAGCTTAATAAGTGCACAGTTATCATGCAATTTTGATGTGTTATCTGGATAAGGTTTAATCACTATCATGTTATCTTGAATCTACCGGCATCCTGATCAGATCCCAAAATGCATATTAGGTTTGCTGATCTGATCAGGATAAGATCACTCACAGATAACATGTTGTTAACAGTTTTGTTAACTCATCTGCTATGCTTCCAGTCAGTGTGATGTCATCCTGGTGCTGTACTATATTTATTAAAATGTTGATGCGTTACAATCGAAGATTTCTTGATAAATTGCAATAATAAGTTCACAAATAAATGTATCCTATTGGACATTTATGTGAAATTTTGCCACTGTAAGTGTCTGACTTCCTGAGTTATGGCCAAAAACAGTGACCTTGACCTTTGATCGCAAAATTCTAATCAGTTTATCTTTGACTCTAAGTGGACGTTTGTGGCAAATAAGAAGAAATTACCTGTTCTTGAGGTGTTGTGTTCATAAGAATGAGACAGTTGCAAGGTCATGGTGACCTTGACCTTTGACTGCTAAAATCTGATCAGTTCATCTCCAAATTGCTTTGCCACAGAGGTCGGATGACAGTTCAATATAAGTTGAGGATGAAGGTGAGAAGACAAAGGAATGCAAAAGCCATCGGCAAAACTTCATAGTTTGGCTCTACGTTCATATGGTAGTGAACACCGGCCTCCCTGGTGAAAGTCCAGGGTTTGTTGGACCCATCCACCGCCCCTCCTGCTAAACCATTAGGGACTTTACAGGTCCTTATAATGTTTTGTTACCAGTAGCATTTCAAACTGCCGCTGTCCAGTGACGTATCATACCTCAACGACAGGTGCTGTTTGGCTTCGTTATTAACTGGCTCTCCTCCTCCTTTCCTGTTGGCTGTCAGAAGTTTAAAAGGAACTTGTTAGATCAGAGACATTTGTTTGATACCAATTCTACATTAGAATACTGAGGCAGAACTTTCTGCAGAGCCACTGCAGGAGAGATTCAAGATAAATGCATGTAGCAGTGCCTCTACACTTGGCTGTAAAAGAGCATTTGTAGCCCTGATGAGTCAAGTGAGAGCCGAGGTGACTGGTACAGGAGTCTACCTCTGCACTGCATCACTGAAAAAAATGAGATGATTAGTCACAGACACACATGCAAGCACACACATTCCAGTACAGTTATTTTTTTTTTTTTTTACAAAGAGAGGAACAGAGGCAGAAAGAGAGATGGTGGGAATAGGAAATGAGCTGGGAGGGGAATGGTGAAGTGAGGAGGAAGAGAGGTAGAGCAAGAGAGGAGGACAAATTATAGCTGTGAACTGCAGAGCAAACACTTTCTCTCCATCGGTCTCTTTAATTCATCTGGGTTGCATACACAAACACACGCACAGACACACTCGTACAGCACATATTCCCCAAGAATGTATCTGAAGATTTTCTGGCTCCTTCTCCCCAAGTGACATACGAGTAAATTCAAGAGAAATGAGCACACACACACAAACACACACACATACACTGCGAGCGTAAACAAAGGAGGACGTAAAAACCAGGCCGTGTTCCAGAAATTTCAGTGGTTTCTTCTTCTCCTCTCAGTTTGACAGAAAAACTTCTGCCGGCACAGAGGAGGAGATTGTTTGAGAAAAATATAGCGGACAAGGAGAGAGTAATAAAGTGAGATAGTGAAGCCTGCTGGGAGCAAATGGTAAAGATGAAACTACAGAACAGAGAAAGAAGATGGAGGGAGATACAGATGAGCGGTGGCTGAAGATTAACAGGTCGGGGAAACACATTTTCTTATATTTTCCTGCAGGGTTTTGATACGGTTGGAAACACACCCATATGTAAAAACATACAATATGAGAAACAAATGTAAAGAACTGCCAGAATAAGTATTAAAAACTTCTGACGTGAACTGAGAAGTTGTTTTTTGGGGATGATATGACTGCGGGTAAAGCTGTTAGCACTGCTCAGTCTGGGAGCTCAGTTATAGAAGGGGACTTGCTGATTCAGCCATCGTATCCAACATGTTTGCTGAACAGCCTCGGCAGCTTGGCTCCCTCTGTGTGAAGAAATTTGAAACAGTGTTTGAACTTTTTGGGAACAGCTGAACCTTCAGATGCTCAGAAGTCAGATGACTATTGATGCTTTATTGCTTCATGGACAGTTTTTGCTTCTGACTCTGTACTAAAAAACAGACCGGTCAAGTGTGAAGTTCTTATTTTGCAACTTAAAATAAAGTCCTAATGCCTGAACAATAAAGTAGATTGTTCAGATGTGCGTGCACAGTGACCCACATGTCCAAGTGTTCTCATAGAGTCTCTCATAGAGCCTTGCATCAGCTGTTGCAGCTTATATGAAGCTTCCCATGTCAAAACAGTGAGACAGTTTGAGGTTGGACAATATATCAGAGTCCTGCAAGGGTCCTTTTTTGAAAACTCTGACCCGCCCACACCTGTAAGCTCAGTACCAGAACCGACCCGTCTAAGCCACATCAGTCTCCACCCGTTGATGAAGCCCGTTTCCACCAAATACTTTCGGTATGGTACCTTTGGAACTAAAAGTACCCTTTAGACGTGGTACCTAGACCCCATCGTTTCCACTGCAAACAGTACCATATCTGAAGTGGTACTTTTTTGGTTCCAAAGTCGTCTGATGTCGCCATGTCTCAGCCAAAAAGCTGCACATGAACACAACACAAAGACTTGAACGGAGGCCAACAAGCATGTGCGTTCTGCACCTGTATAAGGAAATAACTTTCCACACCAGCAGACGGTGCTGGTCTGTATACAGTGTTCAAAAAGGGAAACCGAAAGACTGTCTTGACGCTAGTTAGCCAGTTAGCACATGAACAACACAACCTGATGCTTTGTTTACTTTCCTCACTTGCGTTTCTCTTCTCCTGCGCTGATCTGAACTGACAGTCAGAGTGATTTTTACAGGGACGGCCAAACATTGATGGACGGTCAACTCTGGGTTCAGTGTGTCAGGGCCTTAACACTGACAGTCTATCTAAACAAATTTAGTACTAAATATTGTTTTCATACAACGAAACTGAGCAACACACCCGTCCTGCTACATCACTGCTGCTTTACAACAAATTTAACTCCCCCGCCTTCCCAACCAGCTCTTATCATTTGCATTTATTTGGATTTTGACTGATTCTGTCAACATGTGTTCATGTTCAGTCAGATATTCTCAGTCTCTTCTGAAGGTTTCATGAACTCAAACAGAAATATGGAGCTCTGTTATGTGTTCATGCTAATTTTATACACACTAGAGTTTAACAGTTTGTCTTCTTTGCAGGCAAATACAAACAAATCCCTTCTAATAAATACACTCAAACACACTTTCAAACACACAACTTCAAACACAAACAACTTCAAACACACGCTGAACCCTCTCTAATAAACATGCAGATACCTCTGGAAACAACCTCGCACTCTAACACAAACACGCACACTAACTCTGTTAACACACGTGTGCTGGAGCCATGCGTTGCCATGGGTAACGGGACTGTGTCAGTGGTGTACAGAGGAAATTAAATGGGTCATGAGAGGAGCAGAGCGGTGTGTGCAGCAGAGATAATGTTGAGCTGTCACACACTGCAGCACCTCCCGAGCACGCTCACACATACACACAGATGCACAGAACGCTGGAATGGTGAGTCACATAGTCCAGCAATGCAAATGGAGGGATTAAGTCTAATGAATCGATACGCTAAGTGTCGTGAATCAGCATAGTATGTCTGCGTGTGTGTGTGTGTGTGTGTGTGTGACAGAGAAACTGTTGAAATGTGTTTGTGTGAATGTAATCTGTATTTGTACACGTGTCGTTTGTTTGTGTATGTGTTTGTCTGAATGTATGGATGGTCTTAGCTGTAAAGTATTTCACCCTAAACAGCAAAATGCCCTTTATGAAGGTCTTGTTACTACGCTGCATATATGAGAAAAGTTGTATACAAACTTTGGAGCAGAGCAAAGTCTACTTAACTGCCTTGAAGACAACAAGTTTGAAAATAAAAAAAAATATATCTGAGCAACACATTCTCACCACCAGCTCGTCACATATCGCCACTTGGTCCACGTCTACATATGACGAGCTAGGTATCCTGGGTGAGTCTGTTGTTGAAGTTCTGGGACACCTGTTACATGCATCGTATCTTTTTAGAATACACTTCCATTTTCACAGGAAATGTAAAGATCTGCTTGTTAGATACAAACAGACTTACAACGTCGGCCAAACACTGCATATCGTAAAATGTCAATTAGTAGCCTGGGTTATTATTTGCTTAAATCACTGAAATCAACAGGCCTGTATTTGAGACAGGCCTTTAATTCCTTTCACACAAAAGTGTTGCTCAGCAAAGATCAGGAAATATAATCAAATTGTTAATTTAAACAAGTATGAATATTACTTGTATAAAAATTGGACTTCAAATAGCATACCAATTATGAATCATTATTTCGATCTAACTCGTATCGCATCAGACAGAGAGGGAGTTACGGCACAACACTACTTTTTCCTGTTTAAACAATCCTCACAACTTGGATTCATTTATACCCCTTTTATTCTTTTGATCTAAGGACTCTTACAGACTAAAGGAATATGACTAACTCGTTATTGAGAAATGGACACATAATTTGAGGTAGCCAACAACCCAGTTTTACACATCCGAAGAACTTCTATTAAAAAAAATGAACTGCTTAGCAACCAGACCAGGCCTCTAATTGAGACAGGCCTTTATTTGTCCAAATATGTAGCCGCACCAGGCTAGTAAAAGAGCCTGGACAGTGAGCTGAAGTTTTATGGTATACATTCATTTCATTGTACAACAAACCCACATGGTTAGGTGTAGTAAGAAACATGGCTTTATATTCATACAGAAAGTGAACACTGGGAGAAAGTCCAGTGTTGATGGACCCATCCACCACCAAACAGTCAATATTCCTATGATTACTTTTCGACTGGTCATCACTTGAATGCTCTCTGACCTCGGTCAGCTGTCAGTGAGTTGTCATGTTTTTGGCCCAGTCATTGTGACGTAGCGTTCACTGCGCAGAGGATTGTGGGTCAGAATAGCCAGTAAAGCATGCTGGCTTACATAGTGCAAGATCAGACTGGATGTAGTAGAACATCCTGGTATTTCTGGCATACTGCATTTGACATACTATGTATTGGGACACACTAAATCTTTTTCTGGCATACTATATAGTATGGTATGGGTATTGGAATACACGGTATACTTCTTGTGTCCGTGGTGGCGGCAGGATAAAAAATGTTGAACCACAATCTGCAGTTTGAGCCGGAAAAAATCTGATTTTCGCTTGCAAATGAGACGGGAGACCTTGGCACTGGTAATATGAAGGAAAGTTAAACATAGTTCATTTACACTCACTACCCACATTGTTAAAATACAAAGCTGGCTGAAAATGGGCACAGCATGCACTTAAAATCCAAACCAGTTGAATCCAACTCCACCTGGCCACCAGTATAGAGGACTGTAGACATGTGTGTGTGTTTGGCACAAAAGGATTACAGGAGCTTTAAAGCTGCTGCACACAAAGGCCCATCCACACAGGTGTTTCCAATTATTTAGCCTGATTAGGTCGGTCAGTCGAGGTTTTTAGTCTCAAAACAGTCTGAATTTATCCTGAAATATTCCCATTCAACGAGTCAAAAAGTAGACAACAGTCCACATTGTTTTCTCTGTAAGCCCCTCAGCTAACGGCACATTTACTCTGACACCAATGTTTGGATAAATGTTTATGCACCTCTTCTGTTTGCGACATGTTCAGTGCGTCAGTTATTGCCCATGATGCGACACTCCGTAATGCTGCCAACATGTTTTGCACGTTAGACAACGACTGCAGTGTTCAATAGATCTAAAGCAAAGTTTATATCTGTCAAGAGGGATGTTAGAAACTAAAAAAATGAATACACAAAACACCTACAAATTAATATAAAGATACACACATACACACACACACACACACAGCTGAGTTGATTTATGTATTTATTAATGTATTCATGTTGGCTGGTATGTTTCCTCCCTCATATTAACACACTAAAAATATTACAGAGGCTGTGTTGCTGCCAGTTTCATAGCTCCACGCTGCACAGTCAGCTTTGGGCAACACACAATTTTTCAATATTAGTTGCAGGATTAACATATGATTGCCGTGCCAGCTCTCTTTCCCTCTGCGTCGTCTCTCTGTCACTCTAACCCTATTTCCAGCTTTGTTTTTCCTCCTCTCACCTGCTGCCGCGCTCAGTTTCAGTCACTCCCTTGGCTTTAATCTTTTGTCTCTCTCTTTCACTGCTCCGCTCTGTGTGTCTCTCCGTCAAACTATAAACGCATTTTTCGGATATCTCATAATTACATATTTATAAAACACAGAGAAGCCAGTGGAGTTAGCAGCTTTAATAAAAGAGTGATATGTTGTACTATCAGTCATTTTGAAAGAATAGGGTGACATTGGGTATTAAAATGCAATAATACCCACAAAATATATTTATTTTAAAATATTAACTTGAAACTTTTTTTATGAAACATTTCATAAAGGCAGAAATTGTGTTTAAAATGAAAACTAAAAAAAATGGAAACTAAAGTAAATGACAAGATACTTTACTTACCCAAATGTTGCAGCCAATCATGGTGACGTCTTTTTAAGACACTATTTGGAGACAGAACAAGTTATTCTGAGTATTTTCTTGTAAATCAAAAAGAGCTCAACCTTCAAAAACTTTTTTCTACCGAGGCGCTCCAATTAAAACCCATTCTTAGTCACTATGCAGGTTTTTTTTATTTACATTTTGCTTCTTCTATGTGGTGCAGAATCCCAGTGTAACATGTGTTTCCTTTAACTTGTGCACTGTGGTTTGGCCCTTTTTGCATCCTCCTAAAATTTTTGGTGCTGCTGTGTAATGCTCTATGTTTCCAGATGGTTTTGGTTGTGGAACAATTTAACTTTGCACACACCCCAACCTCGACAATGTGGCCGGATGGTTGCTTCTCCTGAACACAGGCACCACTGCATAGCAGTGATCCACACACCGGTCCTTATAATTAAATTTTTTAATATGTAAAACATTTTTTCATATTCCTAAATATTATTAAGAATTAAAAGTTCAGTGCTCTTTCACATTCACAATGTGCCCGAGTTGCAAAACAGGTTAGAGTTAGATGACCTGCAGGTTTTCATGTTCTCCCACCTTCTAAATTTGTTCAGGTGTTGAGATATCCATCTCTGAAATGTATATCTCCATCCAAATGCACTGGAGGTGAACGAAGCGGTGGCAATGTGCACAGACTCTTTGCTGTCAGTCTTTTTAAGTAAACTTTAAATGTTAAGATTGCGGTGGATAAATTTCATTCACTAACTTTGTATTTGAACCGGAAATCCCAGAGGCAGATGTGTATGTATACACGCACGTGCCTACCCATCTGAATCCTCCATGGAGTCAACAGTCACACTGCCACTGCCAACACGTTCACTTAAAGTTGTTTGACGTTAATTAGTTCTGCAGATTTCCCTCTTTGTATCATGTTTAAATCAGCCTCAGGAAACATCATACACACTTTATCCAAGGTGTCAAGCAACACGCTAGCCTGTCACTTCATCACTTCAGTGTAGTTTGCACCACATTGTAATTTAGCACTTAGAGTACAATCCAACTCGTTAGACTTAGATCATTGCTTGACAAGACGGCCGAGGCTGGGGCAGGAAAACAAAAGCCAAGGAAGGGAGTGGGAGAGATTGATGGACAAGGAGAAAAGAGACAATAATTCAGTTACAATGAAGCCTTACAGTATGAGTAAAAGGAGGCCTTTTGTTTGTCCTTATGTAAGGGTTTCTTTTAGAGGTTTAGGAGAATGTTGCGCTTTAAATTAGTTCTGTCACTTTTGTTTTGGCAAAGAGTAACGACATCAATAAGTTTTCTTTGGTCCAAATCAAAGAAGGTGTTTACCTGAATTAGGATAAACTGAGGATTTAATGGGATTTAGACATTCACCACCTGTGTCTGTGCTTCATGTGGCACCTTTAGGATTGCTGACATATTTTCAATAGTTTTTAATTTTTTGTTGACTATTATGCGCATGGATTATGTGCCAGAAAACCAACCAGACAAGGATGGACAGGAAAAAAAAAAAAAAGTTTGTAATGTAGGGAAATACATTCATTCACTCTCTTCCAAAAGTTAAACAGAAAAGACATGTTTGTATGCTACGCGGCTGGTTTGATTAGCACAAAGACTGGAAACAGGTGGAAACAGCTAGCCTTTAGCATGTCTAAAGCTCAGCGATTAACATGTTGTGTCTTGTTTGCTCATTTTTATGGGGGTTTTGTTTCAAAAATCCTTGCCAGGCACAGGAACTATCTTTGGACATAGTGGGGTAATGCGTTTCCCTGTGTGTAGTCTTTGTGCTAAGCTCAGTGAACCTGCTGCTGGTGGTAGCTTCATGCTGACACACCTGAGAATGGTATTAATCTTCTGAGTGAGGCTCCATATGTGGAGTTATTAACATGTGCAAACAGTTTTTGGGCTGCATGTTGATGTCTTTGCAGATGTCACGTGGATATGAGCAGATGACAATGCACAGCGGCTGGACAGCTCTGACATGGATTTCACAAGATCAGACTGTAATCCATCTTTTCAACCTCCAAATTCTTTGTTTGTGTCCAACACACTCACTCAGACCTCGTCACATATCAACAGTTGGTCATGGACCTTCCGTGTCCACATACTACTTGAAAGGTACCCTGAGCGCGTTGGTTGTTGATGTTCTGGGACACCGTGTCAAGTTCTGCCTGTTACATGCATTTTCTTCTTTCAAAATACACCAATGTTTTCACAGGAAATTTACTTTTTACACAGTCTCTTTCGCACAAAATAGGTCAGGCAACAAAAGCACCTAGCTATAGAATTTTATAGGATGCACTGCTCTCCTGGGCTCTCCCGGGTGAAAGTTGGAGTTAACTGGACCCATCCACCTCCCCTTCCGTTTGCCCTACTCCGACTTTTGCCACCTTAACTTTCATTGTTGTGCTGCCGCGTTTCCCTCTAACGCATCCAAGCGCCATTAAACTATAACGGCGACCGGCCAAATATCATTCTGAGGTTAAAGGACCGCAAGTCACTGCCCAAGCACCAGATTTCTGTGACACACCAAGTTTGCTACATATTCTCACTTCCAACTTGGCAATGCCAACACTTTGTCAGTGGCCCTACACGTCAAACTATGCTGTCTAGGTACCCCTCCAGCGTCAGTTTTGGTTTCGCTTTATTTCCTTGGGTTTAGGCAACAAAAGTACCTGGTTAGGTTTGGAGGAAAACATCAAGGTTTTGCTTAAAATAAGATTTTCTTTATTTTTGTTCTTAACTTAGGCGCGCAAAGTCAGGTGACATCCGTCACTAGCGTGGTATGCTTGACATGCTAGTATACTGTGCTGCGTTGTTGTTATAATAACATTACATCCTGTTAAAGGTTTTCAGGGCATGGTTGGCGACCCTGGGGTAGACCTAGAACTCACGGAAGGGATTTCATGTGTTGGTTGTCCTTGAAACACCTCGGGATCCCTGAGGAGGAGCTGGAAGACGTTGCTGGGGGGAGGCGCATCTGAAATACCTTGGTCAGCCTGCCCCCACTACATGTCATATGAACATACTAAAGATGCCTCGGTATCTGACGTCAAAGGCCACTGCCAAGCGTCAGTGTTTGACAAATTGAGAGGTAGATGGTGGTGATTTTACACCGCCAAATTACAAGCCATTGAGAATTTGTTAATGTCACATAAATCACGGTCACGTCTTGAGTCATGGCTGCTATTGTGAGATTACAGATGTAGGCTGTAGATGGGGAGTTAATATTTGTTCCACCGTTATTTGAAATCCCTTTGCACGTTCTGATAGATATCTTGAATATTTTATTTTTTCTGTAAATGGTTATAATCGACTCCTCAGCAGATTTATTGAAGTGCAATTTACTTTATCCCAACTGCATTTGCCTCAGTTGCCTCTGTTTAGCTTTCTAATCATGAGAAACTGCTGTCTGTTAGATGTCCTCATTTATCTCTCCATACTGAAAACCTTGGATATCAGAGCTGTTTGCTGTATTTGGTTGAATTTGATTCTCTTTTCTAAGTCAGGTCTCGGAGGAAGACTGATTCCTGAGTTTTCTAGATATCCCTGTCCTCTGTCACGAGTTTAACTGACGTTGTTCTCACCTGGCCAAATGACCTGTCAGTGTGTGAAATCACCCAGTCAGTCAATCCACCATCCAAAGCGAGGAATGGAAAAGTTTGAGTGAATTTAGAGCAAAAAATGGGTCATGAGCCGATTTCTTGTGGTTTGCCAACGTGACACGAGGCTGTTTTGATGAGCCGGGTTCCCTGGGTGTTACACCAAGTGATTTGCACCAAATGCAAAGTGAATCAGAAATATGAGATGTTCAGATTCACAGTTAATCAGAAAGTGTCCCAATGACGTCGGCTGAAATCGACACAGATCAATACACTTGTGAATACCTTCTTTCTTTTTTTTACTTTTCATCATCTGGAGGTTTGCACACAGCACAAATTATACAAGATACAAACATGAAAGCCGTCATCTGTTTTTTTTTTAAACAGCCTTTTATTATCTTAAATTTGGGACCTGGCTTTCAGAAGGCTGAGTCAGACGTCTGTTGAAAGACTGCAGCCTTTAAATGTCATCTCTTGAGTTTTGCGTGCATTTTTATTCTTTTTCTTTGCCTGTGTCAGATTGCCTTCGCTTTACTCCTGTTGTTTAATGTGCGTCTGTGTTCTGAACGCCGTGTTCCTGACTTTAATAAATCTCTGCATCAGTGTGTATGTCTGCATCTGTGTAAAGTGTGTGTGTGGGAGGCATGAATTGGGATTAGCATTAATGCTCTAATTGTGCAATTAGGAGGAGGAAATGGTGGAAACAACAAACGTTAATGACAGATTTGTGTCCCATAAACATTTCTCTTTATAGACACTGACTCATGTGAGCTCTACAGTCCATGAACCCGTCTACCACCAACTCATCCCAGGATGTGCTGTTCATAATTTTGACCTTCTGGGAGAAAAATAAAAAAAAAACCCACAAATGTAGCCTTGTATCTGGATATTGTACTCCAAGATGGCGGCTATTCGGTCCAGTGAAAATTGGACTACTACTATCTTGCGCTTACGCCAAGAAAAGTTCCTAACTTCCAGGTGTACTTGGTTTGTGTTTTTATTTTCTCTGCTGTCCCCACCCGCAAGTTACTGTTCAACGCATAGAATTTACATCACATATTTCTTCCCGTCATTGTCTACAATATACAGTCTTCTGTCACTGGACAGCTTACATCTTCAGTGGACCAGTTGGACCTTAAGTACATTGCTAAAGAATGTGACAGCAGCATTTCTTCAGGCAGCCACTCACACACTGCACCCTTTAAGAGGATAATACCTGAGGATTTAAATAGCTTTTTATTGTGTAGTCTTGATCAAATAGCAGTGAGACACCCACAAAGGGTCACTACAGTGTGTGTGTGTGTGTGTGTGTGTGTGTGTCCGTGCATTTGTACGTGTCTGCAAAGTTTAAGTCATTTGAAGTTGAACTGCAGTGATTAATTCACACCCCCACTTTGTGAGACTGTTTCATAACCAGTTCATGTGGAGTACCAGTGACACACACACACACACACACACACATATACACACACATACACTGTATATATCTTATGAAACTTTTAACACCCTCCTGGCATCAGAAAATCATCCCTTTAAACCCCTCTAAGTGAATTAATGAAAGAAAGCCGAGTGTGTGTGTGTGTGTGAGAGAGAGAGAGAGAGAGAGAGAGAGAGAGAGAGAGAGAGAGAGAGAGAGAGAGAGAGAGAGAGAGAGAGAGAGAGAGAGAGAGAGAGAGAGAGAGAGAGAGAGAGAGAGAGAGAGAGAGAGAGAGAGAGAGAGAGCTCTTTTGTGTGTCTGCCTATGACGGTCCACTAAAATAGATGAATGACAAAATAATCTCCAAAGGAATTGATTAGTCATTTTGTTTTAGGTTTCGCAGACTTTTCTCTGCATCTTTGTCTGTTACATCACTGAGAATAACTCCAGTAAATTAATATGTTCTCAGTCATTGGCTTTTTTCATTTTTAATAGGGAAGACATACTGTATGGTTTTGTATAAACCATAGACTGTATAAATAATGGACGTAGCTACTGCGATGTCACCTATTAGTTTGTGGACTGCTGTTTTGAAGCCTTGTGTTCAGCATTTCAGCCGTCACCATCTTGGTTTTCCAACAGCCACTGACTTTCAGCCGGGGGAGGGGCAGTGTTCGCTTTCTGTATGATTGCAAAGCCAAACCCTGTTCTTTTTTTCCTAAACCCAACCATGTGCTTTTGTTGCCAAAACCCAACCACTTATGTGTGTTGGCTAAACATAACTGACATAGAGACTGTATGCAAACTGTACATTTCCTGTGAAAACGCAAGTGTAGTTTGAAAACAGACAATGCATGTAACAGGCTGAAGTTGACATGGCGTCCCAGAACGTCAACAACCAATGCACTCAGAGTACCTTGCATGTCATATCTAGACGCGGAGAGTTCATGACCAAACATGGATATGTGACGAGGTCAGAGTAACAATGCGCTTAACAAAGAGCGGGAGTTGAATTCATTATACTGCTTACGTGTCATAAACAAGTAATGTAAAGGAACTAATGTTGACTCCAGTAAAGCTCCATTGACATTTTGGGAGGTGTGTTTGTGTTGTTCAAAATTATTGCCAACCGACCATCGCTGTCTTGGGGAAATATTATCCAACCCAGTTGCGAGTAAAAATGTTGGCAACGTTCTTGATTATGGTTTGGCTTAAGATCATGTTTGGGCTTAAAAAAAGGAAGCCTTTTGAATGAGAGGTGAAATGAAACCCAAGCAAGTCCAGTTGCCTACGATATAACTCTTAGGATCACCAGGATGACTGAGAATCTTCACCAACAGGCTTCAAAAACCCGGTTTTAGCGGCACAACACACATCAGTGTCTTGTTAAAATACAAGCGGTTTGTTGTTTGTTGGTCTTGAACAGTCTTGCCAGGTGTCATGCCATCCACCATCCCCTCCACCTCCTGACGACAAAGACAGCTCATGGACTATGTCACTTTAGAAACATTGATGTGATACATATGAAACATTCATAGTACTGTGCTGTGACGTGACTACCTTTTAAATGAGTAACTGATCCAAATTTTCATGTCACTTGTCCAACACTGACATATAGCAGAAGCAGACTGTAATCTTCACAGTATTCATCCCTACAAGTTGCAGTTCATATATTGAATGTGCTCATTTCAGACATTTCTGTGAAGTTGTGTCAGGAAGGAATTATATGACGTATAGCCTCTAAAGCAGAATCAAACAGACAACAGAATAAGCACATGAAATGCTGTTCGGCCGTCCAAGCAGCCAGGATGCCTCGGCTATGGCTGAGTTTAATTTCCTCTTAATGCGCTGCAGTAGTCAGGAAGAAACAACTGGTTTTAGGTCTTGGATTCCGCTGACAAAGCCAAACGCTGAATTGAGTCTATTTCTGTCTCTCTGACTCCTGCAGAGTCTATAATACTTTGAAAGTTGTTATACTGTGAGCTGAGGACAGTCCTCCAGTGCTGCTCAGGATGTCAGCCAGTCTGCTGCTGACCTCCTTTTCAAACTCTGAGTTCAGTTTCACTCAAGCTCTTCTCAGGAGATCGTTGAGGTTGCTTTGTAGATAGAGACATCAAGCAACTGCTGACTGATGCTGTTAAAGTCAAATCAAACTAACCAGAGAAAAAAACGACTAAAAATCACACACTTATCTGGTTCAAGTTCTTTGTAAAGACCTTTTCTATCCAGACTACATTACCAGGGGACCTAGTGTGATATAGAAATTTTAAAAATGACCCGACTGCCATGTTGGAAACCATTGAGCCAAAACGGGTACGAGTATCATCTGAGTAAAATGAGTCAATATCTGCACTCCTGATGAAGGAAAATCCTCATTTGGGGAGCTGTGTACAATCTCCTGATCTTGTAATCAAAAATTACCTGAAACTCCATCCTGAGATTGTTCTGTAAATAGTTTTCTAATAGATTAAAAAGAGAGAGAGAGGGAGGGAGAGAGAGAGAGAGAGAGAGAGAGAGAGAGATCAACTGTTAGGTTTAAAATTAAAGTCTGCGGTTTGGTCCTACCCATTTCCAGTTGGATGAAGCTCCCATGTATTATGAAAGGCTGCAATCACTAGTAGCAGTAAACAAGGAAGCAGTCCTGAGCGTGGGTCACAAACAACGGACCTTCGCCAGGGACTTGACCCTGGAGTCATGTGTTCGGATCCTTGTGAACTTAAGAGTACATTTTGAGTCATTTCAAAGGTACGTCCTCACCGTGTGTCTTTTCCTAAACTTAACCTCCGTAACTTTACATTAATTATGAAACTGTACGTTAAGGACGTAACGTCATTCGTTGGGCGCAGGTTTGTACGATGTCATAGGAACCGTTCTATGAGAATACGTTGATCATTAACAGTACAACCTGATGATGAATTAACAAATGATACGTAGTGTGCGCCAGTGAACAATAACACAACTATGCACTGTTTCTGCTCAAAAGCTCAACTGCTAAAAAAGTAATCTTACCTTATATAACTGGTTTGTTTTGATCACATACCCTCTTGACTTTAGCTGTTTGCTTGCTTTCCTCAGTTTTATTTCTCTTTTCGTGCACTGAGCTGAACTGTTGGCCGTCTCCAATGCTGATTAAACAAGCTGAATCAGCCAAAAGACAAAAAGACAAAATGCACTGCGAACACTATGGCGACAGATGTTCACCGATGGCCCGATGTCGACCAACAGCTGACCATCAGCTTGGCGTGTCAGGGCCCTTATGGGTTGCAGATGATTAATGGGGAAGAAGATAATGAACACTGTAGTTTCACATGTTCAGGCCTCTAAAAATTATTCAAATGACACAATCTATTTTGAACTGCTCCAAATTCATAGACATGCAGCCTGTGAGAACACACGGATCTTCAAACCCCAATAGATGTTGGTCTGAAATTAATAAATTGGGACCAAAGTGTGGAAGTGCTCAGGCGTGATGGGAGTCCTGTGACTGGGAATACCTGAGGTAATTCCAGTAAAAGGTGGGAGACAGACTTTAAAGAACTCCTCTCCGGTGAGGCTTGAGAATGTGATGTCAGGTTTTATAAAGACACATTTTTGAGGTAAAATGTAACTGAGAGTTAAATATTAAAAGAGGAATATGGTGTCAATGATGATCTTAAAAAGGATTTTACCCATAATTGAAATGACTTTCAATAAAGCAAAATTGGAAAAAGTAACTGGAGTAGAAACATTGCAAATGAGATACTAAAATCACCCAATTATTGGATATTCTGCAATTCACAACATGTTTTAAATTTGGCAAAATACCATCTACGTGTCTTAACCCTATTATAAATCCAATACTGAAGTCTCAAAGGGAGGACCCGAGGGTGCTTTTAAATTACAGAGGGATCAGTCTAATGAGCACAGTCGAAGAGCTATTTTCTTCCATACTCTAAGAGAGGCTCATTTGTATCTAGAGAAAGAACGGCTCCTCGTGAAACAGCCAAATGGGTTTCGCAAGTCAAGGTCATGTCTTGATCATACCTTTGTACTGGTGAAAATAATTAATGAAAATAAGCCAACATATTCACGCTCTTATCGACTTTCAGAAGGCCTTTGATATGATCAAAGGGGATCTTTCAGCTTATAGACTTATTGAGTATAGAGTGAATAAAAAAAATATGCAGGGCTCTAAAGACTCTCTACAATGAGCCCACAGTGTGTGTAAGATTGATGAGTATTACACAGACTGGTTCCCAACCTCATCAGGAGTGAAATGCTTCGTGATGTGTGATGCTTTCTCCCCCACATTGTTTGCAATTTCTATTAATGATTCAGCCAGAGAAAATTAAATCTTGAAACAGTGGGCTAACACGTGGAAGGGAAATGATAAGTATACTTTAGCGACGCAGTGCCACCGTCACCGTCCGAAGACAAAGTGCAGCAGATGCTCTCCGACGCTAATGGGTGGTGTAATAAATATAGATGCTCGTTATTAGAAAGGAAACACAAATAACTCACTTTAGAAAACCAACATCTACCCGCCTACAGGTTTAAAATTGGACCACACAAGCGGAGCTATGCAGACTCATATAAATATCTTGGTTTATTTACTAATTAACTTGTGAATTTCATTAAAGGTGTGAAGGTTCTTGATGAATCAGCAGGTATAACGCTGGGCAGGATCATTAGTAAAAGAGAAATTTGACAGATGCGTTTACAAATATATTCTAAACTGATTGAAGCTTGTGTGTGTCTGTATTTAATTATACAGCCGGGGTTAGAAACTGGCTGTAGTGGGAAAAATGGGATGGAAATTGTGAGGCTTTTTGGAAGATACGTATCAGTCAGTTATGGAATTGTTTGTTTGATTCAGATGAAAGTAGGTTGATGAGGTGAATCTTAATCTCGTACGTAAAGATGTATGCACATTGTTTTTCAACTCTGGGTTTAGTGAGACTTTTTAAAGATCGCAAAGCTCAATATTGGTTTTTTTCGTAGGGGTGCACCAATTGCAGTTTTCCAGGCTGAATCCAATTTCCAATTTTTTTTAAAAGTCTGACCTGCCGATTTCCAATTTGGTCGATACCAATTTTCTTTCTAACTAACTGAACTCTTTCTGCTAACTAGCACTCCACCCATATTTGTTTCTTTATTGAGATTTACCTCTAGGACTAAGAAGCTAAATGTTTTAGCATCTTCCATCCACCTTCATGAAACAGTTAGCATTAGCTTTGCTATGCTACACTTTTGAGCTGCTTATCAACTCTGTGATTAGCACAGATTTAGGTGGTATATTTCAGTCTCCTAGTTATCTTAACAAAGCAGCTTCCAAACCATGTGCAGCGTACATATGAATGAATGACAACTTTTGAGAACCGGTTACAGCAGCTCTGACTATTTGATCAGCACAGGATCAGCTATACCTGAGACACTTAGCCAATCAGCTGAAAATCAGCCAATTCTGGTCGATCAGTGTATCTCTATTGTGAAGCGAATCTGTATTTGCCCAGGACAAAGGACAGTGGGCTGAAGATTTACGGTCTAAACCAAAACTGTGTCTTTTACGATGATAAAAACTGAATATGGACTGGAGAATTTTGTTGTGTATAATTTCTAATTTGTAAAAGCAAAGATGTCGATGTGCTGACCTTGTATCCTATCTTTGACTGTTGAAACCAAACAGTTTATGAAGAAGAACATTTTTCCAATGTGCTGTCTCAACAGTGTAGAAAATGAGTTTTTTATTGTGACACATATCAAACCTAAATTTGGCAGTTATCTGGAGAAAGCCTGGGAGTAGATTTTCAGTAGTTTCTCATGGAGCAGTTAATTTCAGATAGTATGTCTTTGGTTTTTAGTATGTTTGTGGAATGTGTTGGGATAAAGTATATTTGGCCTTGTATTTCGGGGTCATATGGAACGGCGTTTGGGAACGTCTGCCTCAGCCAACCAGTCAGATTTGCAAGCACAGAATTATGAACATCACGAACTCCCAGGATTTATATCTGCAAACAAAACCATCCCCACCACCCTCAGCTAGTTTTATAATCTGCAAAAACAAATGCCTTTCATTTATTGACACCCACCTCAAGACTACAAACCAAATGAAAGTTATTGTCCTCCCTGACCTTGTGTAAATATAAAATTCCCGCTCAGAATATATTTTAGCTACTTTGATTGTTGTTGAAACCCCACAGATGATAAACGTCCTCTAAAGCGCCACTGAGAAGCAGCTGCCTCGACGCCCTCAGAAACCTCAATAATCTTCATGGGGTGACTTTTAATTTCCTGCCTGCAATCAATTTTGTCAGGTGTCACACTTTTCAAAGAGTGAAAACTTCACGGCGGGATCACACCGTCGTCTGCATGGATCGTCTCGGGTCAGTCATTAAAAAGCGTGTCCTAAACCCTTGGGTGAGTTTTCATTATGGCTACCTGGGGTTCACACCCTCAGCTTTGCAGTGTGTGTGTGTGTGTGTGTGTGTGTGTGTGTGTGTGTGTGTGTGTGTGTGAGAGAGAGAGACAGGGAGAGGGTGTGAGCTAGCAAGCACAAAATGCTGAGTGTGTGTAATAATGAAGGGTATACTTTTGTGTGTCATTTTGTGTGAGAGAGCTAAGCAGAAGTGTCCACAGTGTGTGGCGTCCTGCCTACCTGCTTAACAGAGTGTGTGCGTGTGTGTGTGTGAGTGTGTGACCTCTCCTCCAGAGGAGATGATGAGCTTATTATGGAGAGACACGAAACAGAGATTAAAGAGCAGATGAGAACAGGCGGAGGGATGGAGGGATAGAAGAGAGAGAAATGGGAAAAAGATAGACAGAGAGGAGGAGGAGGGTGTTGGAAAAAGAAACTAAGAGGGTCAGATCAGATGGGCGGGTGAAGAGAGAAGGATTGTGTCAGGGTTAAGGGAACAGTTGGTGTGGGAGGAATACAGCTTTTTCACAGCACATTGTCAATGTGGAAGTTCGTCATGTTGGAGAAACTGAACATAAACAACCAAACTCACAACTGTTGTTGATTTTTGCATCTGTGTCTGTGTCACTCTGCAGTTACACCTCCAAAACACTAATCGGTGTGGGGTCTGCAACGGTGTTTGAGTGGGTGGAACATGTCAGGTGGTATCCACATGAATGCCAGAACCAAAGGTTTCCCAGCAGAACAATGCATTGGAACAAAATAATCAAAGTTATTCACTTCACCTGTCAGTGGTTTGAATGTTTTGGCTGATCGGCGTATGAATCATAGTTTCTCCAAATATCGCGCCTGTCATTGCTGACTAAGTCCTTCTCTGTCAGTTTTAGCAGCTTCCACACATTTTCCTGAAGTTGTCTGTGGTTCATGAATCCTAAAATTGGCTTAAATTGAACATTAAGCATGCAGTTTACGTCCCAGTACCTTCATGACGGCCGCACTTCCAGGTTATGAACCAAACCATGACATAGGTGCGTTCTATATGGGAAATATGGAAGGAAGAAGGAGTAAAAGGAAGACATGATGGGAAGTAGGAGGTAGGGAAACACAGAGTGATTGAAGAAGTCAGCTTTGGTTGCTGTTGTGGAAGGAGAAAAACTGTGTGTGTGTGCGCGCGTGCCAACTGACAAAATGAAAAAGTGCATGTGAGAGAGAGATAATGGAGCATAGAACTGCAGAGAGACAAAAAAAAGACCCCTCACGCTGAGTCTTTTTTTTTTTTTTTTAAAGAATTTTGCTTTATTTTTCCTCCCCTATTTTTCTCTGGAAGTACCAGCTGAGAGTTTTGAAGGTTTGATGTGGGAGGTGGCGAGATGGGGGTGCGTACAGAGATACAGAGAGGGAGGGAGAAAGGAGGGGAGAAGTAAATGTGCTGCCTCTCCCTTTCTCCCTCTCCTCTCTTTTCCCTCAGTGTCTCACTTCTCTCGTCGCTTCGTTCGTCGGATTTTTTCCGTGAGCTGGAGAAGAGGGAGGGAAGAGGAGGAAAAAAGAAGAGAAGAAGAAAGACTAAGATAAAGAGAATGGATGAGGTGTTCGTGGGACTAAACCTGAGCAATTAAGTGCTGCATTATAAAAGGGTGAGAAAGATTGGAGGTGAAGGAGAAGACCAGACCGAGGAGAGGAAGAAGAGAGAAGGGGAGGAGGAAGAGGAGGGGATTTTGGGAAAGCTAGAGAGGCACAGCGCTGGAAAGACGAGAGAGGAGAGAGGAAGACAAGAAACAAGTGAGTGCAGAGTGGTGAAAGTTATCAGGATTCCCAAAAAGGCAAAAAAAGACAGAGTTAGAAAAGAAGTGGGAGAAAAGGAAGAAGTGAAGAAGAAGGAAGAGAAAACAAGGGAGTTAAGGAAAAGGAGAAAAAGGAGGTCTGACACTTGAACCTCGGTCAGCCATCTGTCAGCCAGGATGGACAAAGTAGAGCGAGTGATGAAGATGGTGAAGAGGATGTCACCGAGGAAGAAGAGGAGAGAAGGAGGAGGAGGGAGAGGGGGAGGACCGGGGGAGCTGGAGAGCCCGGACACCCTGTGTGACGAACTCTGCCGCTTTAGCCTCTGCATCAGTGGTGAGAGGGCGCACCACCACGTTTGTGTGTGTGTGTGAGAGGGTCTGTGTGTGTTCACAGCGGCTGGGTGTGTGTTCCTGTGAATGTAAATCAATTATTTAGGTATATTGATATTTGAACAAGAAGGCGTGTGTGTGTGTCTGTGTCTTTCAGGAAGTGTTTTCATGTGCTTCTGTTGCGTTTTGGGCTGCTTTGGTTGGAAGAGACTTAAAGATACTGCAATGTTGTTACATTGGCTTTGCAGACAGTAGTGTGTGTGTGTGAGTATTTGAACTATAAACTCAATATAACCGCGTGCCCATTACCATTCAGTGATGGTTTCATCAGATGGTCATTTGGTTAATGATCCATGCTTTTTGCAACTGACCCCCTTACGTGAAAATGACCCTCTGGTAAAAAGGACAGCCTTGGCCACGGTTGAATGACCAACAGTAGCAAGCCGTGACTAGCGTGACACTCTTAAAGAAGTATTTTACTGCTGGGAAGATGGTCTTTTCACAAAACTTTACTGTGGACGCAGCAAACAGACGCAAATACTTTTGAAATTGGTGCAACTTGGCCAGAGAAAATAGAGGAAAAGGGTTTTGGCTCATGTAACAATCTCCTATTACAGCTAAACAGGGTACTAAAATATGTTTCTGCAACCTGGTCTCACTCTGAAGTCGTTGAAAACCGGAACTTGGTCAGTGACTTCTGGCGTCAGACACAGACAAAAAAAAACCTGTCTTTTAACATTGGCATGACACACGGCCAGTCACCATCTTTGTCCAATGGTGCCCAATGGCATCAGGGGGAAACGCGGTGGCACAGCGACGTAAGTTAAGGCGGCGGAAGTCTGAGAAGGGCAGGCGGAAGGGATGGTGGATGGGTCCAGCAACCATAGACTCTCACCTGGGAGGCCAGTGTTCACTTCCTGTAAGATTGTAAAGCCAAACCTTGTTCTTTTTTTTCTAAACCCACCCACGTGTGTGTGTTGTTGGAGGTAAAAAAGCATAAATTTGTGGTACTGTGCCGACGTAGTGCATTTATTTTGAAGGAGACTGTGTGCAAACTGTACTTTTCCTGAGAAAACGAAGCTCATTTTGAAAACAGACAATGCATGTAACAGGCTGAAGTTGGGATGGCATCCCAGAACGTCAACAACCAACACACCCAGGGTACACTGCATGTCGTATCTTGACATGGAAAGTTCATGACTAAATGTTGATGTGTAATGTGGTCAAAGTGAGAATGTGTTGAAAATATGCAATTCAGTAACATAATTTTGGTTCATGATCAGCACTGCCTAGTTTAACAGTTTGATCAGAGCTTGGTCTGAATTTGATAGCGAGGGGCGGCTGTCTCTCTTGATCCGCTCATACTCTTTGTGTCCCTGGTGGCGGCAGGTATATAAAAATGAAGAAGTACAACCTGTAGTTGGAGCAACAGCCCCAGAGGCAGCACAAATCCACTGTGAAACACATCATGTGGCCGATTGTCACTGGCAATTCAGCAGTGAGATCTGGGCGATGGTAAGATGGAAGGAAGTCTAAAATAGTTAATTTACAGGGCGTCGGTGGCTTAGTGGATAGAGTAGGCGCCCCATGTACAAGGCTGTTGCTGCAGCGGCCTGGGTTTAATTCCAGCCTGTGGCCCTTTGCTGCATGTTACTCCCTCTCTCTCTCTCTCTCTCTCCCCCTTCATGCTTGTTTGTCTGGCTAAAATGCCCCAAAAATATCTTTAAAATGGTTCATTGACATATACTACTCACATTACTATAATGTAAGATGGTTGTAAGTTGGCAAAGTATCCCTTTAAAGTCTCAGGGAGGAAATCAGGGTGGATGTTTGGGTGTAAAGAGGGTTTGAACACTCGAGTTCAGGATTGCATCACATCTCCTTACCTGGTAACGCTGATTTTTTTTTTTACCCTGACCACAAACTTTCCCAACCTTCAACGAGCAGCTTTAGTTGCTTTAACTTAATCAGACTTTAACCATGGGGGACAGATAAAAAAACGCTCATGTAAGTCATTTTCAAGTCGCCAATCAACCACTTAGTTTGTTACAGTAGTTGTGTAAGGCAAGGCAAGTTTATATACAGCACATTTCATACCCAAAGGCTGTAGAGATTACACAGGAAACATGATAAAAACATTCAAAACAAGCAACAATAGCACAGAATAAAAACAATAAGAGAAACAGATCAAAATGATATAAAAGAAATGTAATTAAAAGCAGTAGTGAAATTATACTCGGTCAGTATTCTCTCAAGTCTGAGCTCTTCTAGTAATCTACTCCTCATTTGAGCAGCGTAGATGCTAAAAGCAGCTTCACCACGTTTAGTTTTGACTTTGGGAAGAACCAGTAATCCAGAACCAGCTGACCAAAGAGGTCTGCTAGGTCTATACTGGGTTAGGAGATCTGATCTTAGACATTAACCATTCATTGTTTTACGGACAAGCAATAGAATAATAATTTGATTCTGAGAGAAACTGGTAACCCATGACACTTGTTGGTCCACAGGGCTGGAAATCTGTCCCATATCCTAGTGGGCAAATTGTAAATGGACTACACTTGACCATAATAACCGCCCTGACATCCGCTTATTTAGAACAGTGTTCCCCCACATATTGAGTTTTTACAGTGCCTAGTGCTGCTACAGTCCAAGGCTGCGATAACAGGCAGGTGATTCAGTGACACTAGCAGAAGTGCAAGCTAGCTTGTAGCTGCATACTGTAACATGACGACAGAAATCACTGAAATTACCAAACATTTCTACATATTTGGACGATTTACCAGTCGTGAAGTTTGATGGAAATGTTATCACAGGTCCAGTTGTTCTTTTGGTTGTCATCAACTCCTCTGTCTTGTCTTCTCTCTGTTCCTGTGATGCCTGCTATAGCCTGTTTGATCGGCCAAAGCCAGGTGGCAACTTCCAGAAGTTCATCATGGTGAATGCGGTAGAGCAAAATCTCAGCACGTTTTCATGGGCGGCAACCGCTTCCCCTCTGCCATCTTCCTCACATTGAAATGACTGGAGCGCATCAGTGTGAGAGCGGCTGCTACTCAGTTTAACATTCAAACACTCTCACACAGTCATTTGGGGTTCAGTATTTTGCCAGAGGCAACATGCGGTCTGGAGGAGCCGAGGATCGATTTGCCTATCTTCCAATTAGTGGACGAACTGCTCTCCTGAGCCACAGCCGCCCATTAGAGGAAAGGGGATACACACTGGACTGGTGGCCAGCCTTTCACAGATCTGATACATAGACAGATAACCATTCACAGTGTGGCATTTACATAGCCTGCCTTTCTTTGGACGGGTCGGACACTTGTATACATATGTAAAATACAAACTCATTCCTCTTTGGTGGTTTAGAACGCTATAGGTAATGCCAGTGCTTTTACCTGCTGTTGTTGATACTTATTCCAATTCCTCGCTGGCTGATTAGGACGTTCTGATGTCTTATTTCTGAACACAGCAAAACAACGACATCTAATTCAAGTAAGCCAGTTGGTCTTAGATACTGCACTGAATTTCCAATAAATTACATCCAGAAATATTAGAAATATTTCATTATTGACAAACAAATGCCCGTCCATCACCTTGACCAGTAGACTTGTGTCTTTACTGGGAATGTTGGCCTGAAATATGACTGCTAATGCATTCGTCTTACATATGTAATTCATAGGAGGCTGGAGGAGACTGGCACTGCCGAGATGTCAGACACATTTCCTCCTGCAGGGACAGAAAAGTTTGGCTCTCAGTTTCCCTGTGACACAGTGTTGTTGTCTGTTTGCCAGTGTTTGCTGCATTGCTGTTCACTTGGCTTAATTAGTTAGTGCTAGCATTTAATTAGCTCTGAGCTGGTTAGTGTTGATGCCACAGTTTGTTAGGTACCTCATGTTCTTCAAAGACTTTGGAAAGTATTTCACAGAGAGTTCAGATTTTTTTTGTGAGGTTTATTTTTTAACTTGCTTTGATCGTACACAAACAGCTCAGTGAGGAGAGAGGGAGAGTGTGGCAGAGAACGTAAAGAGACGGGGCGTATACAGCAGTCGACGTACATGTGCGAGAGAGGGAAGTGTGCCGACTCTCCCTCCTCCCGTATGTGCTTTCATCAAACAATCTTTCTAATCACTCAGCAGAAACTGCAGCAGCCCGGCTTCAAACGGCATCAAACAACCGTCAGAGAACCAAACATTTACTGCAGGCGGGAAAGGTCACTTTGAAAACAAGGGGGAACATGACTATATCAAGGCAAACATCCCATTACCCTCCTCTGTTCCTACACAAAGGTGTTGTTTTTCCCTCTAACATGACAAATGCCAATCGCTGGATGTTTTTATCTCGTGCATCTTATAGCAACAACACATCATAAATGTTCAGCATGCCTGGTATTAAAGCTGGGGTATGTTGAAATCTGGAAAATACACACAATACACCCTCTTCCTGCAGCTCTCCACTGTCTGTCTTAAGCCCCTCCCACCAGACGACCTTGTGTATATGCACACGTTCTGTACAGTAACCCAGAGTGTCCCATACATTGAGTTGTTTCACTGTGGAGTTGCATCCAGTGCATTCGCTCAGCTCCTTCATGACCCGCTTGCTGTCTCTCAAATGAGAAAGAAATAGCTAACTAGCCACCCCACGGTCCCTCCGCCTTGCTCTCCGCCATTTTGGACTGCTTCCCCAGGAGGAGAGCGGGCAGCAGCTCCAGTGACGTGACGTTCGTCTAAAGCTGGGGCAGTCTCTGGAGCTGCTGCCCGCTCTCAGTAGCAGCGAGGATTTAGGCGAGCACACAGTATGATTAGTTAACGTTCATGTAAACTTGACGCTGCAGCAGTTAGCCTTTGTCTCTGGTTAGCAGAAGCCAACAGTGTCTGTTCCTCTCTAAAACATTTCACCTCCAACATGTTTTTTTTGTTAACTGTCAGACTCTCTTTAAGACTGTCTGTGAGAGTCATTTCTACCAAGTCCTAGTCTCCTATTATTTTTCAAGTCACTCTTCATGCGCCACCTGACCTGGCATCTTGGTGATTTTAGCTGTGGTCTGGGGGAAAGGAAAACAGTAACTATCTCAGCTGAACCAGTTAAAGTCCAAACCAGAGTTCAAGAGTCCCTCAGTCCCACTGGGACATTCTCTTGCCATATGTATTCATTTATCTTTGCTCCACATTTTGCCTGTGTAGTCGTTGTTCCAAAAAAGTATTCAGCTGTTTCATGTCTGTTGCAAAGAAATGAGATTGGCAGTCATGTCAAACGATGCTGGAGAACTGTGAATGGCGGAGTCAGAGTCACGCCAGGAGGCCGCTGAACACAGAAAAACGGGCACTCCTCCTCCATTGCCGCTCTCGCAAAGAATGTCATGGGTCACTAAGCTGGCCATGAAAGTTATCCTTCCTCAGACATGATTGAGATGTTTTATCTCTCCTATTTCCTGGCTTAATTTGCCACTGAAGTTTGTCCTCCTGTGGGAGAACAGACTGTATTTCACCTGCACACAAACTGCACCACAGTTCAGCTGGAACCAATCTCAGACCACCGTGTACCTGCATGACAGCACCCTCATTAGTTGGCACAATGCATTAGCCAATCTGCAGTGTAAAAATATCTGTCAACCTTCCTGAGTCTTATTAATCAAAGACACACACCTTTTGCAATACAATGCAGGGCTGGTTGTTAACCGCAGGTCTTACAGCGCTGTTTCTCACCAGCTGAGTGTAGCAGCTGACAGATGTGATGGGCACACCTATAGTAATCTGAGAGGAGAATAGCATGGGGCACTTTTTCTATTGTCTCACTGTGTGTGTCTGTGTAGGTGTTGAATGTCTGTTAGGCGAGGAATAAAGAAGGAAATTTTAGCATAAAGTGAAATACAGGGAACATTATGGGATGCCCAAAAGTATGAACCTTGCCTTTAGACCAGGCAGGACATTCAAATATGTCTCATAGCATGAATTTCTCTCGCCAGAGTGGCTCGGTGACACAAATGAATGGCAATAAAACTGCCAGCCATCACCTAGATTTTGAATGAGCGCGGTGGATGTGCCCTGCGGCAGAAATTCAAATGTACCTATGGCAAATTGCTTGAAAGCAAGAGTAAGACACAGGTAGAAAGCGAGCTGCACATGCAATGGATGGGAAATAACCACAATAAGTTATTGCTGCAACCTCACTGCTAGATACAACTTAATAAGAGGCTAGACCTAAAAAAGATATTTACAACACAATAAATGTAGGATTGGCTGACATTGAATTTTTGGGTGTAAAAATGGACTATAAGTAGCAGGGCTGCCCCCTTCAGTTGACCAAATGTTTGTCGACCAGAAAGGTCATTAGTCGGCAAGATTTCGCTGGTCGCTTAGTCACAGAAAGAAAAAAAGTGAAACTCTATTAGGAGCTGCGCCTTGTCAAAATAAATCAAACCTATATGACTGGACCTTGTAGGAATTTAATTTGAAAGGACAGACACAGGAAGTGTCCACGCTCAGCAGTCAGACAGGAGTCAGGTTAATTTCCAGGGCTGGTACCTGCGGTTATTCCACAGGCTAGTTAATAATATGTCGGGCAGGAAATCCAAAGTGTGAGATCATTTTGAGAAGGTGAAGGACGAGATTATGCTTCAAGTGCAAAAACAGATTGCTGGTGTTACCTTTGGTCACTGAAAACGTTTTTTTTAGCAGTGCTTACATTTGATTTCTTTCTGTTCAGTGTCGTCTTCACAAAAACCTAAATGTGTCCAAACGATGGATATAGCATTTGTCTTTGGTCCAAACTGCTCAAGTTGCTCAGTCGCTCAGTGTTTGAATTATCCTCCATGTTGCTTCCAGGTTGCCGACTGGACAGGGCGGAGTCACATGACTACACACACAGGATTACATTTTTAAGGGGACAGTACATGAAATTACCGATACGGGCAAGATTACGTGTGATAGAGGTTCTGAATGTCAGTTTGGATTAACTGCCCAGCCCTAGCTCTGAGCAAACACGGGTGAAGAGCAGCTGAGATAGCAAGGAACAATGATTAAGTCTAGTGTTTGGGGGTACTTGGTAACAACAAAGAACAGGGAAGAGTTTTGTTTTTTCTAATATATCGTTTTTTGGAAAGAGGACAGACGGATGGACAGACAGGCAGACAGTCAGAAAACATGTTGCCTCTGGCTCACGCTATCGCTGGTTCGGAGACATAAAAAAGTTGATATTTAGTTGGATCAACAAACAAAAAATATACTATTGACATGCATGTGAAACCAAAATCAGATTGTTGCTTCACATTTATTGAGTTTTTTTGTGCCAGGATAAGGTGGCAATATTCATGGAAGGAATTTTTAACTTCAAGATCAGTATCCTACATAAAACAGATTGTTGGTTGCAAAAACAGAACATGAAACAAAACGTAATGAAACGAAACAGTGCTTTGTTTTACCAGGTTGTGGTTTACCTCAGTTGTACAACTGATTATGATACTTTAGAAGGATCAGGTGTGTGTTTGTGAGAGACTGTGAGAGTATAAGCCATCCCCCAAGCCACTGATACTGTCAAACCCTGCCAGGTTTGGTTTGTGCATGTGTGTTCTGGAACCGAAATACACCCCAAAGCTGCTGAGCCTCTGCATTATTTCCATGAGAGCCAATTTTCATCTCAAATCTGCATCTTATAATTATGTCTCACACATTGAAATTATCAGTTCCACAGTAAAACTCCAGCTGAACTACTGCAGCAGCTGACAGATAATGCAAACGAGATGTGCGACGGAGGTGGGAAATTACCATCAGCTCCAAGCCAAAAGCAGCTCCAACAGTCAAAGCTTCACCTTTACTGGAGCTGTAGATAAACAAACCCCTCAGTACATTTCAGAGTTTGGGCATGTTAGAGAAAGACATTTAACTGGCACCGTGTGACCTTTTCATTTGACCTCTAAGATATCCTGCGGTATATTAAAAACAACAGAGACAGTCAAAGACGGACTGGGTAAAGTTGTTTTTGTTCTGTCTCAATCACGAATATAGACTGCAGCAGAATGTATTCTCCCCAGGGCCGGTCCTGGACTGCTGAGGACCCTAACCAAGCTTTGGTTTGAGGGCCTTCTCTTGTAATGTGTTACCACATCATGTGGTACTGATGTGTATTGTAAATATTATTTTCAGCACATATAATGTGCAAAGCATGTGCAAGCATGTAAAGACTAAAGTTAGACCTATCAACAGCAACACTGTCTTTAGATAGACCACACCGCTCTACTCCGAGTCCCTCCCGGATGTCCTTGCTGAGCTAGACCACAGTAAATACAGTATTTCTCTGTTACCCCCTAAAACCATAACTGACCCCTGTCGCGGCTTTTTGTTTGACCTGGTCAAGGTTTGATTCATATTTTAGTGTCTCAGTCTGATTGAAAAGGGCTGAATCTCACCTGTCGTGATGTGTAAGATATACTAATGTAGAAAGGAAATGACATGACCAAAAATCTTGATTGTCCAACAGCAGAAATGTCAGGTTTTGTTCAGGAAGTTAAATTTGTCACTCCAGATGAACCCATAAATGACAACCTGAGACATAAACACAATCTGTAAGCCAATGCTCCTCTCAGCTGGACTCAGTTCAATGTGTTTTGTCTATAGTATTAGCTTTGAAATTAAAACACCCGTCTTAGTGTTTACCTTCACATTACTTTTTCCACTGGAATTCAAGCAAATAGCTTTTGTGCTTAAACCTAACTAAACTTTAAACACAGAGATGGCAGTGATGTAACAGTGTTGCTTGATGCACAGTGTATTTACAACAGTATCTGAAATAAGCACAAACGCTTGAATTGTTAATACATGGTATGATATTGTTTGTTCATACAGTTTGTTTTGTTGCATCCCACTGCATCAAGGAAACCCCTGCTGCTGAGCAATGACAAACAGCTGCACTCATTATGTGGCGCATTCATTCAGTCCACCATGAGTTGTCAGCGACTCCACTCTGCAGTGTAGTTTCATTCTCTTCTCTGACAATTGAATGACTTTTTTTTTTTCTTTCAAAAATAATAATAAAATGTGGCAAAGTGGCATTTGATTGCACCACTCTTCTGCAGTACTTAGTGGAGACATTACCTTCCCACTGGTGTGGAAAAATACCATGCTACCCAGCAAGTGGTGAAAGTTGTTTAAACTGTTAACAGCCAGCACAAATTGTGGCTAATGTAAGGCCAGAAAAGTTAAAGAGAAACCTGACCTCAGTGCATTTAAAATGAATCCTCCTTATTAGAGTTGAATTCAAATATCTCCTCTGCTTCCTACAAAATAATCTGTTTGTGGTGATGAAGAGGTGTCTCGCTGTTTGTTATTATTATTTGAAAAAGGTTTCATTGGAAAAAAGAAAATTCAAAAGGCTAGATTAGTTAGATAGACACAAATATTTCTCAAAAACAACAGGCGCCAACTAAAAATAACAGTGGGAAATTATTATTAGCCACAAGACAAATGCCTGTAAAGGTTTGGTTTTGGCTGGTATGTTTCCCAGCTCTAACAGCCACATTGGCAGCAAACAGCGGTCATTTGGGAGTCCATTTCCACTCACACCATCCAACATTTGTTAAAAATAATGAACCTGGCCGGTGTGTTCGGTGATGAATTTGCTCTCGCTGCTACCACGGACAAAAGGAATTAGATCCCTGGCTTGTTCACAACAACTGAAGTGGGTGAAAGACCTGTTAACTGGAGCAATGTGTGGATGCACATCAAAAGCGCAGCAGATGGAGAGAAGCCTGTTGAAAGCTGCACACAAAGGCTGAAGAGGCTGAACAACATTCGCAACTCACTAAATGTCGACATCAGCATCAAAAGCACAGCAGAGAGGAGAGATAATTGAATATGCCAGTGCAAAAAAAAAAAAAAAAAGTAGATCACAGAAAAGAGAAGGCGTCACACAGGGCAGGTAATGAAATGTGACATTAGAAACCTGCTGCAAATGGGTAAATAACATCATGCTGATGGCCACTACAACACACTGTCTGAGGTCAATACAAACATCAATACCTACTCGTCTGTGTTACCTTTAACAAACTGCTCATCAGTTTTGATTTAAAAAAAAAAAAAAAAAAAAGATTACTTAAACCCTATTAAGATTATCTGAAGTGTATGACACAAGTGCATTTAGGGTGTGTCCAACTCCACTGTTCTAGGTTAAACGACACATAACTGGGTGGAAAGTAAGAAGCATGGGGGTAAAGGGTTTGTATTTAGGTCCTTAATTAATCATAGGTTCGTTTTGGTCGAAACATAAAGTCAGTCAATCAGTGTCATCTCCCATTCCCTGTAAATACCAGGTGTGTGCTATGAAACGAGGTTTATCAACCTTTCTCCCATATTCTCCTACCTGGCTGGATTTCGGACTCTCCCGGGTCTGCGCGACTATAAACAAACAATTTCATTGGCCCAGCTGTGTAGTTCCGCCGGCGAATTCGGTGGGGGTCAAAGTCTGGGCGGAAACTTTTTTCACTTCCATGAGAACCCATGAAATCAACTTTTATATTTTTCCGCGAGAATAATCCACACGGATATTTGCCCTCAGTGACAATGGACTTTAATAATGTATTATTTCACCCACCTGCAACCCATCTGCACATCCTTGTGTGTGTAACAAACAGAGTGTACTCACATTGTGAACCCGTCTATGTAGGTGCATCTTGCTGTCTGAATAATGTGCCCTTACATAGCAAGAAAATACTGCGCCATTCTGACCCTCGACCAAGATTTCAGTGGTCAATGGAGCTATCACTTTATTTGCTGCTTACACAACATGGGCACTGGCCATGAAAATGACAGCTGGATCAGAGGCCGTACACATGGGGCATTTTTAACTGCCTGGGAAATGTGAGGTCGGGCGCTGGGCTTTGCTCTTGTGCCGATGCTGTGCCAACTTTCAAGGGTGCAGAGGTGAGTTGCGTCTGAGATTGCTAAGCGACCATAACCAGCACTGTATCATAGCTTAGAGTGCAGAGCTGATCTTCTTCCAGGTGTTGTTTTGCAAGTGTGTATTGGGCCAAAAATATTGTCCATAGCCCTGCACTAAAATCATCAAGTTCTCCTCCAGATTTACCACAGACTGATATTTATGGACGAAGGGAAAGATATCTGTCTGCTGTGATTGGTTGTTCCTTATCACAGCATGTGGTGTGCGCTGCTGTGTTCCAAAAGGTGAACTGTAGTTATCTTATCTCATCTCAGCCATCGCACCCTGAAACACAGGCACATGGGAACGCATGTGTGCTGTGATGGTGTCGCTGTGGCATTTGAGCGCGCCTGACGTGCATCTACATTGAAAACAATTAATTTGAGGGTGCAAAAAACATGGCAGTCTGAAACTAGCAATGAAAGTTGAGGAGTGTTGTGTGCTGCTTTGTGGCGGGCATAAGATATGGCCCTAATTTTCAGCATTGTTACCGCTTGGCTCAAGGCTGGTAAAAAAAAAAAAAAAAATAGGGAGGCCACACGTTAGAAGCAATGCCCAGATGGGTGGGTATGAGCAGACAATCCTCTGAGCTCGACCTACCACCCAACTCCCAGTATCTGCAGTGCAAGACAACTGACCGGCAGAGTGGGAAAGGTTTGTCACAGTGTTAACATATGAGGACTTACGATAAGTTAAACCAGGGTTGGTATATAATACATATTATCACAGTAAGACTACGCTGCTATACCGCTACTGTGAACTCACTAATGCTCAGAACAGTCAGGAACTCTGCTGCCACAGCCCTATTAGTCTGGCATGACCAGTAACTGGGTGAATTTTTAGTGCTGTGCTTTTTAAGAACATAGACTCATATTGAAAGCGATTTGGAGACGTTGGAAGTCAGATAAAAGTTTAGTGTCATTCTCTGCCCCCGCATGCTCCTGAATATCAGGGTTTAATTTCAGACACACTTTACATTCACTGTAGGAAGGAAGACTGATACCTAATGGTTATTGCTCAATTTTTAAAACCCAGACAGCTGAGAGGAATGAAAACCTTCATATTTCTTCCTTTCAACGAGCATCAGCTCGGTGACACTGATTCCACTCAGGCTGTATTCAGACGAGGACTTTTTCATAATGCATGAGTGTCTTTTTACTGCTGGAATGCATAAGTGAAAATAATACATGATACACACAGAAACTGGCATGTGGTGCAGCTGACGCCTCAACATGAAAGAGGGGAAGTCGTAAGAGAAAGAGAAAATAATGCAGTGATGTTGTGGTTCAAAACAGGAGGAAACTTCTGGAGAAAGATCCTCAGGGGAGTTTGCTTTCATACATTTATCCTCCATCTGTCATTGGTGCTCAAACAGATACGTATCTATGCATATACGTCACCACTGAATCAGTATGTTGAAGCACTGATGTCCTGCAGTCAACTAGTCGCCAATGTTCTCCAATGAAACAAGAACACCTGCATCAAGAAATAAAGTGAAAGCTCAACAGCAGCTTGTGATGCTAATGATTATTTGTGGCAGGCCTTCATGATATCAGCATTTGCCCCTACATATTGATTTTCTATTTTTGGAGTCGGACTGCTGATTAGGAGTGCTGTTGGTACAGAGCTTTTGGGGTGCAGAGCATACTCTGGGCGTAGACCTAGCAGCAGAGCATCAGGCACAGTGAAGGGGAAACTTAATTGTTTATCAGTTTCAGCCCCTTCTTATTTGTCAGTGATTTTGGTGATGGACATCTTTCATGGTGGTATGGTGCGCCACCAGGCAGCGTTAGTTTATAATGTGGCCGGACCAAACCTCTCGTAGTGTTATGGTATGCCACCAGTTGGCCGGACGGCACCTGTTGCAGCATTATGATACACAAACGGGCGGTATCATTGCATAACGCGGCTGGACAGTGCCTGTCAGGACGATATAATACACCACTGATGTAATATAAGGAGCTGTGTTCTCTTCCTGTATGAATGTAGAGCCAAACCATGACCATGGCCACATGTGACGACTTGGGATGAGAACATGTCAGATCATATAGAAATAACAGAACAACAGCACCCTTGTTTTTCCAACCTACTTCCCATCGAAACCGTGCACTCTGTGGTCCAGCGCTGGGTCTACTGTAAATGTGGCAACAGTAACTTCGCTCTCACTCGCCTCTGCAGCAGCTGCTCCTCTAGTCCATCAATATGATTTATGATCTGATCACAGGAAGCCAAAAGAACTTGTGAGTTCTTCTCAGTCGCCAAACGACTAACCTCTGGTTTAGCACTCCGCTAACTTGAATAAAGATAAAATGATTTTATTATGTGGCTCTTCTAGACTTTTGAAGTGTTATCGGATCGAATGGATCGCATCCCGAAAACGAAACAAGTCATTTTGTGGAGGTTATGATGCTCAAACAATGTATCTATTGATTTACAGACGTCTCTTTCCCAGTGTAAGACTATGTGGAAAAGTAGTAAATGAGGAATATGCACCCTGAGCATGAAATATGACCTGTTATAATTAGATTTTGCTGAGTTAGTGGAAAAAAATTTAAATTACAGTTTGGAGGAAATAATATTTTTCTGAGTCCATGAATCCTGTTCTGCACCAAACAAACATGACTGATTAGCTGCCTGAAACTAGAATTTGGCAATATGAAATTATTATTAAATCAGTCAATTTTACATAGATTAATTTAATTCTAGATATTTTGTGTTGGTTGTGCAGCATCTCATCTGCTCATTTTACTGTCTCCCTCCTCTTGCATACTTGCACGCGCTACATTAACTGTGAAAATCAAATTCAAACCAGACATCTACATGTCTGTAAGTTTACTGTGCTCTTCACAAACTGTACTCGACAAGAGACATGCATTACTGTATCTAGGATGCTGCATCTTTAATTTTAAACATATTTTAGCGTATTTATTTTTAGGGTCTATTTTTCTGCAGCTGATGTGACCCAGTTTTGCCTCAGGGATCAACAAAGCTCATCATATCTTCTTAATTATCTTATTGGCTACATCTGTAACAAGACTGATAGAAGTGTTATCATGTCCATCTTCTCAGAGAGAAAATAGCACAGCTGATGCGATATAATCAGAGGGCTTACAATGTGTAATGATAGTGGTTAAGAAGATACAAACTTGATGACTTGATTACTGACTTTTGTTCGATGCGGCCAATGCCCCCTGGATTTGTTGAGATGTCACTGCATTAAACCCTGAAAATGAAAACTCTATGTAGCAGAGACACTGATGACTCATGAATTATACTGATTTTGTTTGATCCAATAAGGTGTTGGACAGTTTAGATTATTAGTCTCCATAATAAATGTTGGCATTGCACGTCTTCCTAAACCACAGATTTATTTATTTGTATGCTGTGTCATATGCAAAAGTCTAAAATGTATATATCTTTACGTAGGTTACATCGCTCTCATTTGAAGAAGCTTCTTGGATGAGAGGTGAAACATCCTCAAGAAACACAAGCAAGTCCAGTTGCCTACTCTATTAGCACTTACGATATATATCTTTACATTTCAGCAGCTGTGTGGTTAAAGTGTGGTTCGGTTTAAGCACAAAAATCACTTAGTTGTGGTGAGGAAAAGATCATGTTTTGGGTTAAAACAACCTCATTTCGTGGCACTATTTCGACAGGAAACGCAGTGACGTCTCAGTAAAAACACAGCCTACACTGGTGGTGCTATCTGGAGTCACTTTAGAAATGTTGATATGTTACGTATGCAACTTACAAATCTAACATATTTGTTCTTTGCAGATACTGTGGAGCTGTTAATTGAGGTACTTATGTTGGTTATAACCTCCTATCTTTCATATTGTGAGTGATGAAGCTAAAGACACCTTCCACATTGTGGGCATACAAGTGTAACAAAACCAATCTATTGTAACTGACCCTATTTTAAAGAAAGCTACTGTAACCTAGTGTACCTTGCCTGATCTAACCCAACCTTGCCTAACCTAATCTTACCTGCCCAAAACAACTTTCACCCAACGTAACCAGAACTAACCTCATGTGACGATCAAACCTGAACAGTGTGTAATTCCACCTCATGCTTTTTGATGAAAACATAAGAATATGCACAGAAACACAAATTGATTCCATCTCATAACAAGCACCAAATTACTCTGCACTGCCTGCTGTGCATAAACACAGCCTCAGCCGGCACACTCCAATGATCCTAGTGTGTTCATTTAGCAATGAAATTACCATACAGGTGTACACATAAAACAATAGGTACAGTGCCATTTTCTGAGGAGGAAACTCTGAGTCAGCTCTGCAGGTGCTGAACTACAGGTCTTGTAAACAGTAGGTGTTGATATCAAGTTGTGCCAACTCAGCACTTGCATGTAGCCATTGATCAAAATTACTGATGTCCTGTGGATCTGAATATTGTAAAATTCTGAAGCGGATTCTCTGAATTATCCTTGTAGTCATGTGCTTTGAAAAAATAAAGGTTAACCCTGATAGCAAGATTGTTAGTTATGTTAATGTTAATAGTGTTTGTTATTTACCTGAATGTTTTTTATTGTCTCTTAAGGTGCACTATGGGGAATTGAGAGTGTATGAGTTGTGTAGACACGGCTTTCAACATGGATGCGACTAGCAGTTAAGGATCTGTGTCCACATAGCAAAGTTAACTGTGTCAAACCTCTGTTCATGTAGCATTATGTTAGCTACCTGGCTAATGTCAATGTTGGGTAAGCTACTTGGAAAATGTAGTGAGCAATTCCATTAGTTACTCTACATCAAAATGGAGTTTCACTACATTGAAGCAGCGTTATCTCAGTGATAATAAAAACTGTCAACCAAACAAATAGACAGGCAAAAAATAACATTCAGTTGAACTGTTTATAATAAAATAACGATTAAAACTTTTCTCGTTTTTTGTTTTTTTTGAAGACTGTGACATTTGAACATGTCCTCCAAACACATGACATCATCAGTCGGCCTATTGCTTTCTCTCTTACTCTCTACTCTTCCTACTTAATGCATTCTCTGTCTTGCCTCTTTCAGTCGGCTCTCTGGCTCTGTCAGAAATAAAGAAACAGAATTTTTCATCCAATAAAACAATAATATATAAGAGACAGTGATATAAACAAGCCACGGTTTTATTAAGTTTTATTATCCTTACTTTTATCCAGACCTTCGCAGAAAAATAGTCTGCTGCACTTCAGAGCTTTTCCTGCGAAAAAGAGCTTGTAACTATCGTGGACGTTATTGCGCTACTCAGTCAGTTAATCAACTTCACTTTGACTCAGAAAGTAGTGATGTTACCACCCGGCAACTGAGAAATGTAATTAAGTTAGTAGCCACTTGGTAAGACGCTGCTGCCCAACACTGTTAATGTTAGTGTCAAGCTATTGTTTTCAAAGAAACAAAACCCATGTGCAGCACTCCCCAGCACCCTGCCGCTGCTTTAAAAAAATGTTATGTGGACACAGGGCCTGACGGTGCTAACTCTATAAACTGCAGTAAACAACAGCAACAGTGCTGACAGAGCTAACAGTGTTAACCAGTGGGTAACCGGAGGATGCATGAGCGCTATGTTTCCGCCATGCCATTCAGATATTGACATTAACCACTGTATGAAGGCTGTGCAAAGTCGTAGAGATGAGCTAGCCAGTGGGATACACAAGCGTTTAATCGACTGTATCAGTATGTTGTGCGCAGACATTTTCTAACAAGGAGGCAAACTCTAGCTAAACACTGTCTATTAGTCTAATTTAATTTAAAAAAACCTTCACCGGGAATCTATTTGTCACCGTTCGCACATGGGAATTATAAGTGTGTGACACATCAAAAGCCCTGATTGGCAGCCAGTGTGAGGGACGATAACATTTAAAAGAAGAAAGTCGCGAGTGGGACAACGGATTGCATTATCATACGGAGCAAATTACAACAAAGCACCAGCAAGGAGGACCTACCACTGAAAGAAAAGACAAAAAAAACTGTCAGTAGACAGTATCAAGAAAGCTACCTGTCCTCTATTGTCTTATTTTTAAAGTCTTATTTCATGATAAGAGCGACACACCTTACAGGAGCTATTGTGCACAGATATATACAGGTGTGGCTTGAGTTTTCAGCTTTCCCTTTGGTGTGCCTCGGGCACAAAAAGCATCCAGACTGTCTTACCACAACAAACCACAGAGAAACTCGGATTACAGCACACTCAGAGGAAGCGTGACTTCATTGTCTGCTCAGGATGACAGTACTCCTCTGTATCTCCAGTGGTTTACTGCTGTATTAATGCTTTAAATGTCGCATACAGAACCTTTAACCTACGGGCGTGTCGTGAGTGCCTTCAGACCTGGACTCTGTTGTAACATCCACGCCGGGTCTCCACAGTAAATGTTCAACTGCACTGACAGGAGCGATACATCATGTCTTGTGGATATGATGATAAATGCCTCAGTGGTTTTAAATAGGAAAATCCTGCCGGTATACAACCCTAAATATCAGATGTTATGGCTGCTGTGTCTGTCTGTGTGTGCGCTCATGAGACACATTTAGCGTCTAAATTTAGGTGTTAAATCCTCCTTTTCTTTTGCTCTCTCATCTCTCCACCCCCGCTCCTCTTTCTACCTCATCCCTTTGGTCTCTCCCTCTCTTTCCCTTCTCTGCTTCTCATTCTGCTCTCTCTGTCACCCTCTCTCCCTCATATACTCTGCCCTCAATCTCCCTCCCTCCCTCCCTCTCTCTGGGAGATACTACAGTCATGTGTGGGTGGATGTTTCATTCCTTCTTCTCTCCCTCCAGCACCAGAACCTTCTAACCTGCTATCACTGACTGCAGCTCTGCATGTCATTTATCTGCTGCTTTGTGTCGTCTTCATTTGCTTTTTGATGTGTGTGAGGCACATTTGCTATGCAGTGTGTGTATTGTGAGTCTGGACTGATTGATGGAACACTTCTTTTATGGAAAACAAATTGAAAACGCAGCATGACATGTATCAATACAACAGTAAAAATATACACATTTACGTCATGAATTTGTTCCTGTTTCATTGTAGGTGTGTGTAATTACTCGACAATGTTATTCTGCCGCAGCAGGTCGTGTATGTTAAATGTTCTGTTGCTAATAGCAACCCTCGTCGGCACAGTTCCATAACAGTTCAGGTTTACCTGACATTTTACGTCCAAAGTTTGGTCACATGTCTGACCTGTGATCAAACAACAAACACCTTTGTTGGGCCATTATCTGTTGAGGCTTATATGAAGTAGTTTGTGTTTGCTGTATTTTGTGTACGGCATTTGAGATGGTGAATTAGTTTCTGTGCTCGGTCAAAATATTATTTATTTTGTGGACTCAGTTTTAATTTTTACTACTTGTAGATCAAATACTGTGATATATTTTCAATGGTGACTTAAAGGTACTGAATGTAACGTTTTACATGTATTAATCGATTTTTATTGCCAATGGGTGAACAGGTTGTTGTATAATTAAAATCTGAAACCTTCCAGAACTTTCTCAGTTGCTTGTAGTCACCTGTTTCTAAAGCCCAGTTTCCGGCAAACAATTTCAGTATAATAATTCACCGGTGACACAGAGGAAGGTTTGCGCTTTGTTTACTGTCTACTGAATAAGGTTGCACGCCAACAGTTTCCTAATAAAGTAGAACAGGTTGGAGTGAGAGTTTGTCACAATGGGATATTTGAAAATAGCAGGTTTGTGCATTTAGTCCTTCACAGGCAAGTGCAGCCAGCAGGAGCCCACAGGAACGATGCTATTTATTGGCTATAATTTTAATTATTGTAATAATGCATGCTAATAAAAATGCCCCATTATCGGCAGATAATTTATCAGCCCTATATATATTGTGCATCCCTAACGGTACGGTACAGAACAGTTAAAAGAAAAATAAAATGCTTACCAAACTGAACTGTGCTGTACCGCACTGCTTGGTGGAAACAGGGCTTGCCTTGCCTTTCTTCGGCTCTGCTACAGCGCTAACAGTGTGCAACACTCGCTAATGTTAGCTAAGAAATTGAGTCTGCTAATGTCAACAAATGACCGGCACCCACCAAAACGCAGAGTCATCACATGCTGCTTTCCTTATATACATTTTGTAGCAGTGGCCTGGAGACAGACCGTCACTTAGCCTCCTGTCGCAACTAGAATTCAGCCAGAGCAAGACCGAAAACCAGGGTCTTGTCCTCGGACCCACCCAGACTCTAGTTTTGCCACTGTCACAGGGGGTAGACCCAGACCACTGTGAACCCCGGGGCTCAGATTAGCTTGCTTACTTGCTAATGATATCGCTAGAAAAATACTATATAAGGATATGTGTCAGTTGACTAGCTTACCAAATTACGTTACCAGCTGATGTCATCCATGATACTCACTTATGTATTATGACAAACGGTATTGATTTAGCCAACAATAAATTATGTAACAGTACAAAACACTTTCTACAAGCCAAGAGCAATACAGCCTATCTAACCATAACCTAAGCTAACATTAGCCAGCTTGATGTAACTTAGCTACACGACATGGAACTGCTGTTGGTTGGTTTGTAACATCACTGATGAAGTAAACAGCCAACGACACCTAATTATTATCATCGCGTCAATGGTCCAAATTAAATATATTCTATAACGTGATGCTTGCCAATTACATTCAGTTGTGTGTATGTCAACCACTGTTTCGGCCAATGCCCAGGTGCTCAGTTGTGTGTACGAGTGCAGGATGCTGACTGCGATTCACTGAACTTCCCCAAAGAAATAGGTCACTAACAAGGATTTTTTATTTTAAAGTTACATACGGAACCTTTAGCATTGTTCTGTCAGAGGTGGTACATGATACAGTTGTTATAAACACTGCCCACAAAACTAAATATTAGCAATTACAGGCTCCATTAGCTTCTATATATAATTTTAAAGTAATTTAGGGCAGACAAAATGGCCTTGTCAGTAGTGGTTAATGCTTTGTGATTAATGCATGCATTAACCAGTAGGTCCAGGTTCAGTTCTCTATGCACTCCCCTATGTGAATAATGACTGTTGGCAGTAATAGTGTGACATTGTTATCAGCGTGAGAAACCTTTTTATGGTGAACTTTGGGCAAACAAAGCATCTGTTTGCATTACATTAACCATGACGTTGATCTTTCCGGAGCCTCAACCAAGTGTGTTATTTGTCTTTAAACTATGATCACACCTTAACAGTAGTGGTGGTGGATCAGAAAAATAGGGATGCACAGATATGGGTTCTTTCAACTGATAGCGATAGCTCGCAAACCAAGTTCAAAGGCACATGTACCACCACCACCCACTGTGTTGGGTGTATAGATGCTGCCCTTGTTAAGTCATTGAAAGCAGTTTGGCGTCTTATTATCAGTGCTATTTATGAGCTATAATTTTAATTCTATAATGCATAATTATAAAAGTCTCCCATTATCTGCCGATATATATTGTGCATCCCTGCAGAAAGCAGCCTTATGAATTGTTCTTTTGGGAAATAGTCATTTGCAATGTTTTTGGAAGGCCCTGAGAAATGATGGCATCCTGTTTTAGGTTGATATTTGGGATCATGAAATGCTTGCATTGTTTTAGAAGACAATTGTTTTAGAGGACAATGAGAGACTAGGTGTTTGCCATGTCATTGGATGATCTGTTGCCTCCAAAGTGTCTGACATTGCTGCTGATGATCACAAAAGTTTATAGAAATCACTGTGTGTCAAAAAAGTCCTCATGAGCAGGGTGTCACCGCTGCATTTGAGAGGTCTGCCTTGTTTCTGTTACAGCAGTTACAGTTATCCCTCCTCCTAATAGCAGCATATAACTCCCCATTTTCTGTAACAGGTCTAAGCAAGACGTACCTCACGTCTCTCTCTCCCCACTGATTCACACATTCCTGTCTCCTCCACTCACTGTAATTGATCTCACGAAATCCAATCTACCTTTCCATTTTACTTCCTTTCTGTGCGTTTTGCACTGCATCTCATTTTGGTGAATGTAGGAAGTAAAGCTCGTTCCAGCTGTGCACTCAATTTAAGTTGGAACCCGAAATGTAAGAGCACCAGGAAAGTGTCTAAAGTGTAACTGTGTCTTGTGTGAAATTTTTCTCCTAAGTCCATTCTTGCTTCCCGGGCTGTCGAGAGATTATAAGCGTGGTTTGCTTTAGCTTGTGTCATATTGGTTGTCTAGCTCAGCCTTGGAATATCACAGCTGAACTCTTGACCCTGGAGTAACCCTTAGTGTCCTGGGGCTTGGCCCCACAGAAATCTGTGCATTATATCATTTTGCAAAGCTTGATTTTTTTTAATGTTTGATTAATGATGTTGATTTCAGACATACAGTATCTGGAGCACAGATTTATCATTTGGAGAACGGTGTCTCAGTTATGTTCCTCAGGAGGTAGGGCAAAATCTAAATCAACTGCAGTAAAGCAACACCTGAGGACAAGGTTTTAGTAGGAGTGCGGAAACAAATGCTGACATCTATACAGCCGACATCACTGCAGAAAATTCCTGAAGGGGCACTCTGAGGCACCATGAGGTGAAATACTTATTCAGTACTGGAGCTGAGGAATGGATCGACTCTGAGCACCAGAGGAGGTAAATTGCAGCAGAGAGTGCATCCATCATGAGTCCATCCGTCAGAGAGTCCATCATGCTTAGCCTGAGTTACAGACTGATGTGTTTGTGTCACAAATTTCTAATCTCATGGGGAAAGCCGGTTGCCAACAGTCTGTCTTAAAAAAATATCTTTGAGTCTTTGTGAGTTTTGTTTACAAAGTCTGGATGGCTTGGACTGAGCAGTGTGAATGCAAATGTGCAACAGAGATGGGAGTTGGTGGGAGAAGAATTCCAACAGGGTTTTTAAGACGTATTTGAACCATGGTATTGCTGCAATGTTTGCACATGCATGCTCTCCAGTTATAGTACTGTACAGGTAAAATCACAAAAACAAAAAGGAAATTGTGACAGTTAATGGGTTAAATAAATAAATAAATAAATATCAAAACTAAAATGGAGACTGTCCTAATTTTTAACCAGCTATGTGTTACCGCAGTGAGGGCAGTTTGTGCAGGTGAACAATGTTTAGCACCCTGCTCATCTGCCGGTAAGGGTCTCTGGGTCTTTGTAATCTGGCAGGCTTTTGCCAGTGGATGAGCATGTAGCTTCAGGCTCTCACAGCCTCTATGGAGGCTGAGCGCTGTTCATTTAAAGTTATTGCCCATGTTGCAACAACACAGAGCATGTTAAAAATCTGCATTCTTCACAAGCTTTCATCTTAACTAGCAATCATATTGGTTAATGTTAAATGCTAACATTAATGTTACCTTGCATCAGGTCCGCTCCTTGGACTAGATGCTTTGATGTTATGCTGCTGTGGTTGCTGTGCTAGATCAGTGATTAACAATGTTTGTAGTTTGGTATGGCTATTTTATGATTTTATAAAAACTGTAAAGTGTCTTTGAGCATTTGTTAAAATAAATAAAATGTATTATTATTATTATTGTTTGACCAATTTCAGCAACAGTAACAAGATGCTGTTAATTAGGAAGTGCTTGTTTGAAGACATTGGGACTTTATTATCATTGACAATGTTTAGTTTTTTCATACTCATCGGGTCCTACTGATCCCAAATAGCTACTAGAAATGAAAAATGCATACCAAACAAAGGATCGGGTCTCAGGAGGATATAGTTAGTATATGGATTAAAAGAGTCTGATTATTGTAAGTGATCAAGTTACTTAAATTTCTTGAGGTATGGTTTCAGCCCTATACAGATTATAATAACTTTCATATTGATTTAAAAAGATGGATATCCTATGGAAGACATTATAAGACAAATCAGAGTGTACCTCAGCCACTTTGTTCAGCAAAGCATCAGATCACTTTTTTATGCTACCAAACTCCACTGTAGCTGCACTGCAAATGTCTCAGCAGGATGTTATATAATCAGCATCACCAGTGGCTGTCCATAACTCTGCTGAATGTTGTTCAGTTACATTTCTCCTTTGATTAAACCCTTACCATAAACGCTCAGCTGTCTGATGGAATGGCCACTTGTGTCGATGGGCACTTGATGAGGCTGATACACACTGTGGAGGTTGAACGGTGATTGCTGGCAGCTCACGGGGAGAAAGAGCAGCTATCTGCTTATAACAAGTCCAGCCAACTCAGCAGGCTCTGACAACAAAATTGGCAATTTGCTACCACTCTGAAGCGTCTGGGTCAAGAGGTCGATTGGCTGGCAGACACCCATGATAGAATCAAGATAACCAAGCCATGCTCCACTACCCAGTGACTCCTGCGGGCGAGAGAATTAACAACCAAGCCATATTCGATCAATACCAGGAACCATCATATCACTGAAAACATTTAGGGACCGGATCTGATGCCTGTAACTCAATCCAAGTGTTTTAACAGCACCTTCTGGGTACGTTTAAAGACACATCTCACCAGAGAACGCATTGTTTGTTGTGCTCAGTTTGGTAGATTGAAGATCTGCCATCTGTTTTCCTTAATGGAGTCTGACCTCTCTCATTTGATCTGTCAGCAAAATTGGCAATTTGCTTCTCGTCTGAACCATCTGACTGCAGAGGTCGATTCATTTCACCTTCTGTGCAGGAGCTGATGGAGTTGAGCCATGCACGTCTAGATATAGTGACAGAAAGGGAGAGTGCTGCTGTATAGATTAGACCTGGAAGAAGTGGAAGTGTCTTGATGGCTGCTTAGTTTGGTGTCCGTTGAAAAATCTGACTCTGTAACGATACTTTCTGTAGAGTCATAGTTCATGTTAAAATACTTCAATGATGTAGCAGGTGTTAAACAATAATCTATAAGGTTGAATGCTGTGATTTGATTATCATAGCTGATCAGATTATATTGGATTTTGCTCCGGTCTGGGCAAGTAGGTGTGAACAGGAGATAAATCACACATTGTGTTTAATGTGTGCTTTTAGTGGTATTATTCTCGGCTGGATTTACAATCCTTGTTGCCAGTGTGTTCTTGTGTGAAGCGGGGAAGTTGCCTAGAGACATGACTCTGACCTCCCGTTAAAGGAACAGTTCAACTCCAAATCTAAGATATATGTTTTCCTCTTACCTTTATTTGTCAGTCTAGATTGTTTTTGCTTTCTCTCGAACATGCAATTTATTGCATACATAAAAAACAAAAATCAGTTCAAATGAATTTTGGCAGATGTGTTGTAGTAAAGCTGCTGGATTTTGGACACACTTGTCCCCCTGTCCTCTACCACTGACACTGGTCTGCAGTCCATTTTATAAGAGAGCTGTCAGTCGGTCACAGGTAGACCTACTCAGTTTGCGTCTAAACACCTGGTCTAGTGTGGCTTGACAAGGCTGACTGCTAGTGCGAGTGTCAGAGGCTGTGCCAACTCAGACCTTCAGGTTCGCTGCTAAACGTTTGTGTTGAGGTAATATTTCAGGCTTCAAGTACAAACATTTCTCGCTGCTGTAAGTGTTCCATACAGTGTTACATGAAACTGCTCACAACAAGATCTGTGGATTATCTTGAGTAACCGGGTCATGATTTCTGTAAAGAGACATTGCTGTTGAGTTTTTCAAATGTATTTATTTGATGCTTTGAGCAACACAAGCTGAGTGACATCTTGGCAGCTGATATCTCCAACACTCTGCAATTCGCAGCAAAACAATCTAGACTGATAAACACCAGCACAAGAGGAAAAATATTTGTTTTTTTATTTGGGGTCAACTGTACCTAAAACTTTAGGCAAAAACTTGCCTTCATGGTTTAAACAAACCAAATGACAGTCTGCATTGTCACCTTTCACTTTTCTAAGTTGTTTTAAGACCTCCATAAATTACTTAAATCAGCACATAGTTTTATAAATCACCTGCTGCTGCTAGAAAGACAGAATTATGTTATGATTTGCACTTTAAGTTATATAACCAGTCCTAACCTCACCCCACCTCTCTCTTCACCACCTGTCAGTCATCTTGATGGGCTGTCCAATCTGAGTTTGAGCTACCTGGCACCTGGAGAGATTGACAAGTCTGACAATTGGAGGATTTAGACATAAACGCACAGGGTCAGGGACTGATTACATACCACTTATCTCTTCATACATCACTTGGAGGTTGTACTTTTTTTTTTACACTCACATTTATTACACATTCTTGAAATGTCAGCCTGAACAATCAGGCCAAACGCAGCAGTTAAGCACATGCTGTAAAGAGAATATTTTACACTCACCCTGACAGATGGAGAAAGAGCAGGAGATAGAGGTGTAGAGGACAAAGGAGCACAGTAAAGAGAAATGCCTACGTTGACACAATCACAGTCTTCTGTCCTGCTTAACCCCAGTGTTCGTTCTGTATCTCCCTCCTCCAGACATTTACAATAATGCACACACACACATACACTCCTATGTTACCAGCAGTGGACTGTAGCTGGACCCCGACCACGTGGGGGCCTTTGTTTCTAGTCATTTTGAGGGGGAAAAAATGAAAGAGGTGTACGTTAATTCTGACGCAAAAGTTCTGATCTATAAAAAGAGACTTGATGGGAGACACATCTCACTCCGACCTCGTCACATATTGACGTTTTGGTCATGGACTTTTCACGTCCACATATGACGTGCTAGGTACCCTGGGTGCGTGTGTTGTTGATGTTCTGGGACACCGTGTCAAGTTCTCTTTTCTCAAGATAGGAAATGTAGCGTTAACATACAGTGTCTTTCAAAATAAACGCACTACGTCAATAAATCACCACTTTTTTTTCCCTTCAACAACAGGTGGTTGGGTTTAGGCAACAAATGCATGTGGTTAGGTTCAGGAAAAAGAACAAGGCTTGGCTTTATAATCTCAGGGGATGCAAAAAAATGCTCTCTTGGGTGAAAGTCAGTGTTTGTTGGACCCATCCCCCACCGCTCCCGCCTGCCCCACTCGGACATTACTCGCCTTAACTTTTGTCCTTGTCCCGCCACGTTTCCCCCTGACCCTGACGGGTGCCTTTAAACTGTAACAGCAACCGCCCACCTATCATGCTGCCGTGAAAGGACTTTTTTCATTGATTTCTGACGCTGAAACTTACTGCCCAAGTTTGACAGCAGAAACCCAAATAGGCCCACCTAGTAAGGCATGAAAAAAAATCACACACATCTGTAGTTACACATTCAAAAACACACAGATATTGATACACACAGTTTTGAGTGCAGAAACTACACACACACACACACACACACACACACACAGGGAGGAACGTTGAAACACAGAGTGTATAAAGACAGAGATCAGCAGGGTGGCAGAGGAGATGGGAAGCTCTGGATTTGGGAATGTCTACTTTCTGTTTCAACCTTGATCTAGCAGAGGATGGGTGGGTTGGGTGGGGGGGCCAGCGTCAGAGAGTTGTCTGCCATCGGTGGGGAGAGAAATGAAATAAAAAAATCTCCCCCCCTCTTTCTCTCTGCCCCTCGCTGTCTCTTTCTCCTTGATGCTATTTGGAGCATGAGGAACATCATGTGTTCTGTTAGAGCCTTTACATCTGCTTGTACTGTCATTGGAAAGGAAACTTCCTGCATAACTGTCAACTTATTCATATATATCAGGATTCATACTTTATTATTTAATTATTGTAATTCTTTTCAGTTTGGATTTATGTATTTTCTATTTATATGAGCGGCAGTATATCACTGTATGTTTTTTGGGCAACATTTTTGAGACTTTTGGGAAAGTTGGTGAGCAGAAACAAGGCGAGGATGTTTACGTGTTATTCAGAACAAGATAACAAACCCAATGTACTCTGCATTCACTGATCTGTGATAGTGGAAATTGCAATGACAGAATGGAGCTCCATGCACATAAGGGAAGAAATCACTTTTTTCCCAGTAGGTAAATATTTTTTTTTTTTTAAGTAAAATAAAGTTTAAAGTTATTTCTGAGTTGTGAGTAAATTTTTTACAAGCTGAAAAATCAATGCACGAAGCTCCTGAAAGTTGACGTGACTTTGTTGAGGACATGTACACTGGAGTGCAGAAGAGTCGCACCTTTGCATCTGCTAACAGTGGGAACGAAGTTTCTTTTTAATACCTGTGGTTGTTTCAGTATCTAACTGGTCAGGTAAACAAAGACCACTTATATGATGTCAATGCTGAATTCATCCGTCTGTTTTCTTTTATAAGGAGGTGTTTAAAGAGTAGTTTTTTGAGTTCTTATAAATGTTTAATGTGTCAACCATACGGCAGACAGTTTGGGAGAGATGGGACATTATTGAGGACAAAGTCCAGAAGTGATTCACTGTGCTGTGAGGAACTGAGAGAGAAAACAAAATCCATTATTCTATCGTGTAACGAACAATTTTACTGGAAGGAGCGAGTAAACTAACTGCCAGTCAGTGATCAAAGTGAGGCAATATAAATAAATACTGCAGCATGAATTAATAATAAGAACTGTAAGTCAGAGATTTGGAGAACGGCACTAAATAATACACAAAAAGGTGGAAAAATAACTGTATGAAGGTTTATTCTCAAACATGTCCCTTCATGTGTCGCTGTGTCTTTCAGCTCCTCGTCATCGGTCTCGTCATACAGTCTATCTTTGTCTCAGGGTCGTGTCAACAAAATGCCGACAGTCTACAGAGACTATTGTTTCTTTCTGCCAGCTTATTACAGCTACCATTATGTTATTCAGAATCTAATTTTCCTCTGTCCTAGTTTTCAGATTCGATGAATCACGAGCACGGCTTTTGCAGAATTATGCTCGTATGGGTTCATGGTGTCTGGAGATGCACATCCAGTTACCATCACAGCAGCTTAAATCATTTATGTCAAAAACGTATTCAAAATAAAATCACAACAAGCTTTAAAGATGTTTTTACTCACTGTTTGATAAATATCTTATTATTTTTATAATCTCAGTTTGGTATGGCCAGTTCCAATCACACTGTGGTCTCCAGTGCTGCTGACAGTGTTGGACACCGTGTTTCCTCCAGTACAAATGGTGTCACCAGTCGCGTCTTTTCTCCTGCCACCAAAGAGTACGCTGATGGCACTTCATCATCAACCACCAGACATTGCCTGCTTTTGGTAAAATAACATGTAAACTGTCAACCTGATCGCCCAAATAAATGTCGGCATAGTATCTATCATCAAACCACAGAGTGCATACATTGTAACTTCATGAATCAACAGCACTACGGTTAACATGGATCGATTTAGGCACATTGGTTATGGTTAGAAAAGGTTATGTGTTGTTTTAAAATACCTGGTTTTGGGGGCATAATCCCAGCAGGAAACGCAGCAATGTCTCAGTAAATGAACAAATGAACTCTGGTGCGGTTGGTTTGTGGTGAGAAGGTGTTCCGACCTGGATGTGAAGCAACTGCAGTCACATGACACATTGTTTGGGTTAAACATGAGCATGTTACAGTCCTGGAGGATTATTAATGTGCACCTCCTCCTGTACTGCCTTAATATGCACATTCAGCACATCCAGTGCATCAAAACACTGTTTTCTAGTTGGAGCCGCGCCTCGTTTTCAAACTGTATGGTTTGACTAAAATGAACAATGACAGCAATATAGTCCACGATGAGCAGCGCTAAAATCAACCTGCGTAGTTGTCCCTCCATTGTGACATTAGAAAGTGTCACATTTATCTTGCAGGTGTACTCTTCTTCAACGTTTGCTTTACTTCCTGGATTTTTCCCACATGGAAATTCTGACCAATCAAGAGCAGCTTTCTCACACAAGGCATTTGATCTGGTCCGCTTGTAAATGCTGCCGTGAGAACACGAACCAACTCTAGGCAATTATACAACTTTGGAACAAAATGAGTCTCCGATTCAGACCAAAGGAGACGACTCTAGGTCTGAAAGCAGCCTTAGACATTGGCAGCTGTTGCTGCAGTTCACAGGGTTACATCAGTTCTGTCACTTTCAAAATTAGAGATGAATTTCAAATCAATTTGACTGGATAAGACAAACCTGTTGAAAATGATTCAATAAAATACTATAAAACTGAGGAAAAATGTGAACTTTAATACACAATTAAATATGAAAAAAGGCAGTAAATAATAAGAAGGTGAAAAAAGTCTCAGTGATGAGTCTGCTTAGGCTAATGTGATAGTGTTTGACAAGTTTTTCCACTTTTAAGATGATAAAGCTCAGACTGTTCTGTTAAATGAAAAGAGTTCATGGCTCCAGGCACAGATTGGTGGAGGAAGAAAAATGTGAATCATTGATCATCTTTAAATGTGTATTTAACTGTCATCAATTTGCTACCCAAATGACTTGAATTACTGACAGCTCTTAAAAAGAACTATTATGTGGTTAAATCTACTACTGTTCGTCATTTTGTAGGAACAGATGTCTTTTTTTTTATAACAAAGTGTTTTACACTGACACAAAGTGCGATAAAAAAAGAATGGGTAGAGTAGTGGGCAGAAGAAGAGAAGATTATTTCTGGATAGGAGGAGCGTGGCAGGGGAGAAGCAGAAAAGAAAATATCTGTCCTTCCCTCCCTTCATCTCTTGTCTCCATCAAGGAGATGATTTGAATGGAGAGCGGGTGGCACAAATAGCACAGATTGTTGGATGGATGGATTCGTCCTCCATACAAATTATGAAACTTAAGAGAAGAATTATGCTGAAACCGGAGTTGGACGACTCACCATGTGTGCTGTCAAATTTAGGGAAATTGCCCTCTAGCAGTTTCTCTAATGTGGAAGCCTGCTGTTGCTGGCTGTGTGTCCGCTGGGAGTCTCGCTTTAACATTAATGATTTCTTTATCTGGTTGTTTTTTAGTGGAGAGGGCACACTGTTACTCTGAGCACTGAACGCCACACTGGAAGTTGGCTTTTATTTCAGCTATTGATGAAACAGTTAAACTCCTGAAATGGAGTTACAAAAGTGGTTGTAGTCGCCTCAACTGACATGTCCGATATCTTTTCGTCATGAAAATTCATTAGAAGTGTGAACTAAAGCATCTGATGGGCTGGTTTGGGTACAGTCATCTGTAAAGTCTGTAAAGTCAGCCATCTTTGCTTTGTTCTCTTTAGCAGCACATGTGGTGGTAAGTGGTAATTGCAGGTGTTTATGTGCATCTTGCCTCCCAGAGGTCCAAACAGTGACTCCTGTGTGACGTCAGTCAGTTCCTCGTATTAAATTTGTTTGTTTTTCTTTGAATTTGCACTTGTTTTTGAAATTGTATCGTCTGTCATTAGGACTGGGAGTACTGTACTGGATATCCCTAATTTTTTTAGGCTATGTCCCGATACACAATATATATCTCAATATTTGAAATATTCTCTAAATTACTGTACGCTACTAAAATTCTAGATTACTAATAAATGAATGTTACAAAAAGGTTGAAAAAAAAATAATGTTATGATAAAGTTAAATAAAGTACTCATAAAAATTTAAAAACCTGTTATAATTAAGTTAGATAAATTATTGTTATAATAAAGTTAAATAAAATACTCATATAAAAGTTCAAAGTGCTGTTATAATAAGTTAAAGTACTGTTACAATAATGTTAAATTAAGTACTGTTATAAAGTTAAAGTACTGTCATCATAACAAAGTGCTGTTAAAGTTTAAGTACTCATAAAAGATAAAAGTACTGTAATAATTAAGTTAAATACAGTGCTATCACAATTGAGTACTTTTATAATAAAGTGAAATAAAGTATGTTGTAATAAACTAAAAATACTATTATAATTAGGTTAAACAATGTACCATTGTAATAAAGTTAAAGTTCTCATATAAAAATTAAAAGTACTGTTTGGCTAAAATTAAATACCGTACTGTTACAATGTGGTTAATAAATAACTTTAAATGATAAAAGTAAATAAAGTACCATTTTCATAAAGTTTAATATTGTTGTAATGAAATAAATCAATCTGAAGCACCTGGCTTGTCTTGGGCAGGAAGTTTTGATGTTTTTGCTGTGAACTTAGAGCTTACGTTCCACAGTTAGCAGTTAGCGGAAAGTTAAACTGTTACACCCGGTGGTATTAAATGTGAGAATTTATTCACTGTGAGCATTAAACAAAATAATAGCTTTACAGTTTATATATTAATACTATTTGCAAGTCACACTGGTGCTCCATGGTCACAAAATAGGATTAAATGGTCACGGTCAAGAGCTCGCAGATACAAAAAACATATGCCTCATCCAGGAGGGTGTGGTCTAGACAGGTGGGGGAGGGGCTGTGACACATTATGTTTGTGCCAGTGGCTTGAATAAGAAAAAAATTCTTGACAATTAATAGCCTACTTGATGTTTGCGAAATAGCCATTTTATACATCCCACTTGGAACAAGCCCTGATACATTGAGCATAACTGATGCATTGCCCATCTCTGTCTGTAGTCTTTGTTCTTTTCTTTGTTCAGCCACGTTGATTTCAAGCTTTTTGTCCATTAGTTAGTTGTTGTTTTAACATAACTTTTAGATGTTGCATGTCAGAAAAACAGAACCAGCAATCGTAAAAGAAAAGTAGGGTTTACAACAACCTCAGTTTTAGTTCCAGAGCTCTGGTAATCAATTATATTCCTATCCTGACATTGTACACACCAGAGTAATTGCTGAGTTCTGAGAACTGGCAGCACCGATACAACAAAGTCCAACTGGGCGGATCAGACGAGTGTTAGCCATCAGTTTAATCCGAGTATCTAAACCACTTTACTTGGTGGTAAAACTGAAGGTGAGCGCACCTGTAGTGTTGAAAGTAGTCGTTCAGTGCACAGTAAAACTGTTAGTGGGAACAATCACAGCAAGTGAGACCAGAGTTGCACCAGGAAATTGGTCTGTAAACTGTGAGCTTTATCTTTCGCCTTCATCTTCTCTTCCAAATAAATCTGACCAGCCTGAGGGTTTGTTTACAATCTGTTTTATCATCTGACCGCTGTGTTCCTAACCCGTGTTTCTTGTCTCAATGGACCTATTTTTATTGAATTTCCTTTGCTCTAAGATCTTAGCTGTTAGTTTTATTTGGGGAGTAGAGTGATATCTGAACTGATAGAAAGAAAGGCAGAGTTACGAAAAAAAAGTAAATCCAAGTTGTTCTTTAAGGGCAGTTGAAAGTTGAAGTACAGGCAGGTAAGTACATGACTTAAACATGTCCAGAGATGTTCAGTGATGATCAGTAATGGCTTAAACACCAGCAGTTCAATTTAAAAGTATACTTGGATTAGAATTGGTAGTAAGAATGCACTGATTGGGGAAACCTGGGCTGATAACCAATACCGATGTTTAAAGTAACAGTTTGGCTTCATAATTTCCTCTCTAAAATCTTTTTTACGTTGCTGTGAAAACATCAGATTTCTCCTTCAAACAGCTGTATTTATTCAAGATTCTTGCCAAAAACAAAATTTTACAAGATTACATTTGAATACATAATGAGAACATTATAATATAACTTCACCCATTGGTCATGTTTACGGAATAGGATTTGAACACATCATAATGTAACCCAATGCAACCCCTGTTAGCTATTAGTTCTGGCCACTTGCTGCTAACGGCTAATAGCTAATGTTTCACTGTCTCCATTGCCAATTTGACAGCTGAATCTACTGAAAAAAGCCAACCAGGGGCAACTGCGTGGGACACACTGCACCAAGTAGGGCTGCAAATGCTCACCGAGGGCCCAACATTGATCAACGACCGACAGTCTGCCTGGTGTGTCAGGGCCTTAAGATGCCAAATCTCGGCTCATGTGTCTTTGTAGTTGGTTGTGATGAAATACTAGATGCCAGTGCCAATGTTGAATATTGTAGTGTGATTGACTAAATGTTGATTTATAGATTTAGGTGTGTTGTTTTTTAGTTGTAAAATAATTTGAAATAGAGGTGTCCAAGGTTTCCAAACAGGCTTTAACCTGTGCAACATTTTTCTGCTTAAAGATTTTTCCTCTCCTTCTCTATCACCTGTGTTTTGTTAAGGATATCATTAACTCATATCGTCTTGTCTCGTGTGTAGTTTTCTTTTCTCCATGTTTTTATTACAAATCCTCTCTGCATGCCAAATTTCACTTGTGGGACTCTAAGTTTTTAAATTAAGACCATACTGTGGGGATAGCTTTAGTCCCTCAACCCAACTGTGTTTACGCACCGCTTTGCTCGGAGGAAAACAGCTCCAGACTCAGTGGGAACGTAAAAGCAGAAATGATGCTGGTGTTTTTGTTCACTGGCCGCTGTGGGAGCCACACAGCAGCTGCCGTCTCCTTTCTGAGCCATTAGAGGCCCGGGGAGTGTGCTGCTGTAGTTGTTGCATTGTGAGATTGGAGCAGCAGTGGGTGCTGTTGCTTTGGATTGCATCAGATGTTAAAACTGCAAAGAAATGTTTATGGAAGGGGGGGGGCAATGTTGGGGGTGGGTGATGAAGGCAGGAAGAATGACAGACAAATGTGCAAGGGAGGCAGACGGGGGAGAGGAAAATGGATGTCAGGTGAAGGAGGGAGGAGAGAATGATGGGGGGATTGGGAGGAAGAAAAACAATAATCGGGAGAGGCGTCTGAGAGGAAACAAGTGTCTGAAGAAGAGGAGAGAAAAGTGGATAAGGAGGATGATAGTGAAGAGGTTCAGCAAGGGCATTGAAAATAAAAGGAGAGGAGAGGAAGTGGAGTAAATGTCAGACATTTAGATGACAGACAGGAGAGGTAACGAAGAGGCAGGAGGAAGTAATTGATTAGAAGAGAGAGTCGAATCAATTCACTGTCTAGAGGAGGAAGATTTCCATCTATCTAGTTATTATCAAGCTTCACTCTGTTTGTATTCATATCCGTATTTCCTTATTAGCTCACTAATATTTGCCTGCCAGCACATTAGTGTTCTAGTCACGTTGTCTAAATGTTTGTGTACCAGTGTAAGGCATATATGAGTTTGTGCAGTGTTTGTCCCTCTCTGTTTGCTGTGGTTTATTCTGCCTGCGTGATTTAATCCTGCTGCTTCTCTGTGAGGTGCTTTTCCTGTGGTGTTTTACAAAGTGAAGCCTGTCAGACAGCCCACGGTGCTTGGATCAATCTGTTACTAATTCACTGGGAAGTTAAAGCTCCCATGTGAAGAATGTATACGTGATTGTTGCATCTTTCAAATTGTTCTGATGGCAAACATTTTCATGGCCAATTCAGTCACAGTAACAAATGCGGGCAGTGTAAATCTCTGCACCCAACAGATTTGTATGTAGCATTCGTATGTTGTCATGTAGCTGATATATTGAAACTTTATGTCTCTACAAGGCTGTGGTCTAACAAGCACTGGACTTTCATCCAGGAGGACGCTGTTCATGTCCTGCGTAAAAACTCACGAAACATAGCAGCCCATTCTCACCCCAACTCGTCATATATTGCCGCTTGGTCAGGGCCATTCACATCCACATGTTACCTGTCAGGTATTCTTCTGCATTTGTTGTTGATGTTCTGGGACAGCATGTCAATTTACACCATGCAACACATTATTTGGTTGAGACAACAAGAGCACATGGTTAAGCTTAGAAGAAAACATAATGGGTTTGGCTCTACATTCACATGGGAAGCAAACACCAGCCTCTCTGTTCAAAGTCCAGGGTTTGTTGGACACATCCACCACCCCTCCCTCCCACCTTATAGGGACTTTCCAGCTTCTTATATTACATTGTTGCCTGCGGCATTTCAAACTGACACTGTCCAGTTGCATTTTATACCACTGCAACAGGTGCCATTCAGCCACATTACTACAGACGTTATTATTTTAAGCCAAACCATGATGTTTTTTCAAAACCGAACCAAGGAGTTTTGGTGCAACTGTGACAATTTCATAATATTATCCAAATGTTTAAAACTATGCTGATGGTCATCAGAGCTATTCAGTTGTCCACTGCAGAGGCCTGGTCACATTTCTAAGGCCCTGATCACACAGAAAGTGTTTTGCAAAAAAAGGTGGATCAAGGGGAGTGCCACCAGTTGGTCCAGGAGCTTCTCCTCCATGATGGCTGTTTCCAGGCATATTTTAGGAAGACTGCGGGCAGTTTGACAACCTGCTGTGTATCATCGGGCTGTACAGCTCTGGGTATCCAGCAACCGTGACCACCAGTTTCTCCTCCATTGTTTACCAACTGTAAAATTGCTGTAGTGACCATCACAGAAGGCCCGCCTCTCAAATTGTGTCACTGGACAAAAACCGAGATGACGTGGGGCACTTTTCCGCACTGAGTTGAATTTTTTTTTCAACTTTAGGAGTTCAGAGGGCTGTCAAACTGGTGTTTTTGTCAAATACCTAAACATTGTTACATTTTCCCCCAAAAAACCTCTAATGGCCACGTGGATTATGACTCATCTGTCAGTGAGTTGCACAACTGAGCCACAAATCCTTGTAGAGAAGAGGTCAGCAGGCAACTGTTTCCTATTGAAAGTCAATGTTTTGTGTAACTGTGACCTTTCTATGCTCTACATCTAAGTAGTTATTTTACTTACATGTACTCAAACCTTCTTCATTCTCATATGAATAGCTTGTTATGGGCATATGTAACAGCTGTGGAAGACAATGAGTGTGTGAGATCAGATAACACTACTGAAAGGCATTTACAAAAATCAGATTTGTTTGGTGTGCTACTTTTTTTAAATATCACCACTGGAGGGAGCAAGAGAGAGAAAAATCACTCACTTTCCCACTCTATCTCTTTCTCTTTAAAATCCAGAAGAATGCCAAGCAGCTATGGGATTTCCTCATCTCCATATCCACCTACACACACAAACGCACACACTCTTTCTCCCTCTCCACTCAGATTCTCCTACTTCCCATAGCTCTCTTTCCTTCCTGCTTTCCTGTCCATTATCCCTCCATTACCACTCTCTTCCCTCCGTCTGAATAATAAAACATGGCTGTGACTTCACCTCTTAATGGTTCGCTTAAGACCTTTTTAACCCTGAACTCAGTGTGTAATGACTCCCGGTGGAACCACAGGAAGAGTTAGACTCGAAATGAGAATCATTTCATTTGCCAAGTGCAATAAAGGCACATCAGTTTTATCTTGGTGCTGTTGCACGTTGGTAAGGGAACGTACTGGGGTCATCCTGAGTTCCAGCACATACTCGAGTCTGTATGTATCATTCATATTTGTACTTTTTATTATACAAGCCTCCTGCTTTGGCTTAGAAAGAAATCTTAAATAAGTCGACAGGAATGTGTCACCAGGCAGAGGATGGTGCGGCAGCAGTATGAAAGTGCTCAGCAGGATTAAACTATTACCATCTTAAATCTGGCTTCATGTTGTTTACTTTAAATGAATTATGGCGTTCTGTGGACATGTTTTCATACTGTATAAGAGTGAGTGGCTTCCTCTCATGGAGGGAAGTGAGCAGCCTCTCTCCTCTTGGTGTTTGCAAGAGGCCAAAAAAAGTAAGAGGAGGAAAAATCACAGAAGATTTTCACAGAAGATAATGAAATACAGCAGAACATCAGCAAACCTTCAGCCCCCTCGGGTTTAGTTAAAGAGTGAACCGTTTTACACCCACGCTCATAAAATGAGTGATTGTACAGAATTCGAGATGGCTCTAATAACTTCATAGATAAGTACTGCAGAAATATTGATATGCATCTAAAAATGCTGGATCACAGATTGTACAATTAAGTGATGAATGATTCAAAGTCAGTAGCTGGCAGAGTTTTGGTTGAGTCACTGTTACTGATGAGTGAACTCTGCAGATACTCTGTCATTTGTGCTGTTTTACTTTAGTTTTAAATAAATTATCATTTTGTAATGCCATCATTTAAATCCAATGGAAACCATTTATAGTGATCACGTCTGTCCAGGTCAAGCTGATCACTTTAAGTGGACGATATAATTCTTTTTTCTTTTTCTTTATATTCTATACACAGTCTGTGGTTCTACTCCCCCAGTCCAGTGGGTGGCAGTGAAACTTCATGAAACAATATGGCTGGACACGTCATGAAAAGCTCCCCTGCTCTGAATAATGGAGCCATAGATTCTAATAATAACCAAATACTGGACACCAAGATGGCGCCTGTTCATTCCAATAAAGTCTGGTGCATACGCCAAAGAAGTTTTCTAGGTTCCTGGTTTACTTGAGCGGTATGCGGCCCACTGAATATGCACAGTGGTGTTTCTCCCACTGCTGTTTCTCCCACAAGTCTATGGGCCGAGCGGAAACTTGTGAGCGCCCCGCCCACAAGTTTCTGCTCAGACTTGTTTCAACATCACATATTTTTAAATCGCCCTCGGCTTGAGTAAAGTTTTACAAATGTAAAACCACCAAGGCTCAAAAATTCAGAATAGAAAGATTCATGATGGACCTACAGTGGTGGTCAATGGGGAAAATGCTTATGGGGCACAGAGAATTTTTTTTGCTGCAGTACTGCAAGTGGCCACTAGCAAAAAATTGCTGCAAAGAGCTAGCGCTGTGGAGCTAGCTACACTAAAGCTAATGTTATTAGTTGCTCTGCTGACATCTAAAAAGCAAATTTAATCATCCAGTGATTGTACGTTGCATTTGTAGCAGTTAACCCTTAATAAGTCCCAGTCCTTTTTTGCTTTATGCTCCAAGCTTGGATCACGGCAAAACTTTGGTCATCGTTCCTCGTTCCTGTTAGATGCATAATGTGCTAGGTTCATCAATGTTGAAAAGACAATCACATTCTGAAGATAGTAAAAAGATAGGGACTGGCACAATCTTCACAAACACATCACATTGTTCATAGTGACATCTAAAGTTAGCTAATGTCGGCAACACGCTAGTTAACTAGCTAGCTAACATATAGTTACGTCAAGCGAAGTTAGCCTAACGCTCCCAAGTGACTAACATAACTTAACGACGCTAATGACGAATGCTCACAGTCAGCACTATGGTCTGTATTCAGCAATAAATGCACACATTACTGATCCCCAGAGGGGGAAGGGGGCACATATCCGACAGCGCAGGAGCAATGTTGACTATAATTTTTGCCTGCTCGGTCCTCACTTTTCTCTTTTTAGGTAGAGGCCGAAAGCTTCATTTTGTGTCGTTTTGCCTCGTTGAAAACATTTAAAATTGTGAATATATCTTCCATCGCATGCTGTAATCCTTGTCGTTGGCTTCGTGAAGCTATATCGCCTGACACAGAGAAAATATTTAATAAACACTGCGGCACACGGCTTAGTGGAAGTGATGTCACCGTATTTCTTTTTATCAACTGTCCACTTATATGAGTTTCTGCCTCGATGACTTTCTCTTCCCCTTCATGATTTCAACCAGAATGTAGCAGCAGTCTCAGGTGGGCAAACAGATCCAGACATGTTACTATGAGACAAAGTAAAGTAGAACAAACAGAAAACAGATAAAAACAAGTGCCATAATTATTTTTCCCCATATTTTGTGATGTATGAAAGACCCAAAATGAACACTGTAGACAGACTGCTTGTTTATCAAGAGCTAAATATTTATGCAGCATTTATATAGAAATGATTGTGCCCCAATTGATCCATATAAGCAGCTGATCAATATAAACAGTCTGTGTGTGGCTGAAACAGGGCAACACAAAACAAAAACAAGACAATACCAGAAATATTTGTAACTAGACTTATATGTACAAAACAAAATATATAAAATATTTTTTCTTTTTTACATGTTCGTGAGCTATATAAAAAAATAGTTGAATACATAAACAAAATAAATCCATAAAATACAGCATCATAACACCAGTTTTTATTTTCTCTAAATCAACTTTAAAAACACGTTGGTAAAAGATACGGTAAAGCCGACAGAACCTGCTGCGGCAACTTGTCTGATTAGATTTTGTTCACGTGTTCAGTTCTGTCCTACTTCACATGAATCAGTGAACCTTATTCTCCATATGCTGCAGATCCAGATCCAGAGCAGCCTTGATGTTTGACTGACGTGATGATGTCACAGGACGAGGCTGCATCGCTGCTCTCTATTCGCTGTTGAACTGTTTTTTGGATTCCAAACATCCAACTCTAATGTGATGCTGTTTAAGTGTCGAGATCTGAAGATGTGGCCTAGATACAAGACACACTCACACACTCTCACTCTCACTCTCTCTCTCTCTCTCTCTCTCTCTCTCACACACACACACACTCACACACACACACACACACACACACACACACACACACACACCACACACACACACACACACACACACACACCACACACATACACAAACGATTTTACATACATCCACAAATCTAGACCACGCTTGCATGTACGAACACACAGACTGGTACCCAAAAAACAGACATCACAAATGCAACTCATGAATTTGCTCTCACACAGAGCAGAGATGCAGACATACACAACATGCACGCCCGCACACACACACACACAAAGCAGGCATAAACAACTGCATCCTCATGCATGTATGCAGATGCACACTGAGAGCACAGCCATAGAGAGAAAAAAGAAACAGACACACACACACACTAGGTGGGAGGAGAGCTTTGAGTACATACACACTCTTGTGTAAACGTGCGTGTGTGTGTGTGTGTGTGTGTGTGTGTGTGTGTGTGTTGGTGTGTGTTTGCAAACACTGAGCCTCGTGCTCTGAGATTAGCTCTAATTTCCATTTCTGCCAAAACTGAAGAGGAAGAGCGGGGAGGGAAGAGAGAGGAAGAGGAAGAGGGGTGACCCCAAATCTGATGTTTTATAAAAAGAGAGGAGTCGGAGGAGGAAAGAGAGCAAACACACAGAAAGAGAGAGAGAGAGGATGATGGGTGAAATGTGTGATTAAGGGAGCAAACATTACAGAAAGGAAAAGACACATTGGGCATTCTGTCATCCCCAGAAGTGACGTGTGTGTGTACAGTTCAAAATGTGCACTGATAATTTGAATGTATTTGTTTGGTTGACATGATTTGAAATGCATTGATTTACATGCTACAACTATACAGGTTATTTTTGACTGTTTCCTGCAGTGGACCAAATGAATGCGGAAAATTAAAGCTGGGGTGAGCACTTTTCTGGTAAAGGGGGGGAACAATTGAGTCTTTTGCTGCCAGCATACTGTTAGCCTGCGTCATTGAAAGAGACTGCTGCTAGCAAGTTAACCTGTCCATGATTGTACCCCATGGTCCATCCGCCACAGTCCCCTTGTAGAGAGTCAGGGGGCGGTCCAGCCAAACAAGGTTTGACTCTGTGAAATATGACAGCTACAGTAGCCCGGACAATAGCAGTATGGATAGTTAAAGACATAATTTGCCGTTTTCAGCCTGCTCTGTGTCATTGCAGCGTGGGCAAGACTGCAGGACTTCATCTGGTGGATGAGTGGGGAGCTCCGGGCGCTAATGGCACGGCCAAACACTGTTCATCGGCACACACTGCCCACTAGGCTCGGGTGGTATCATGGTATTACAGTGTACCAGAGTGATAGGAATCCAAACAATATGATTTTCAGTTCCGTCAAAAATACAGATGCTCCTATTTCTATTGAACTCTTTGTATGTAGTGCACAGCATGCACCGCCAGATGCTGTTGGCAACAACACATAAACACACGGGAGACATACACATGTATACAAGACACAAAGATACATAAGTTCCTCAGTGTTGTGTCGAAGGTGATCTTTAAAGCGGCATATTAGTTCAAGCTGTGCTGTTTCACAGGGCGCCCGGCGTGCTGCAGCAAATACTCCGATCATCAGGCCTTGACATCTGGCAGCCCACTTTTGTCATGGAGAAGTGGGCGCGGTTCATCTAAAGTGGGTTGGAAAACCGATAGACGTGTATTGAACACACGTCTTTGTGGGTCTATGAAGATACTTTATCCGTCTGTGTGTGTGTGTGTGTGTGTGTTTCCCACAGAAGATTAAGCTAATGAGAGCAGAGCGGAGTTAATCCAGCCAGAGCACTCGTTCTCTAATGCCTTCTAAAGACCGCACACAATGCTCTGTGTGTGTGTGTGTGTGTGTGTGTAATGCTATGAGGGCAATAGTAACAGTTCACTAAGCAACTTCCGTTCTCTCTGTCTCAGATGTGTGACTTCCCACCCTAACGTCCTCATTAAGTTTTCGGGGCACAAACAGCTTTGTAATTAAAATCCACCACCACAGATTGAATAGAGAAACTAATTACTCTGTGGTAATCAATAAGATAAACACAACACCTAAACTGCTGATCCTTTGCTTTTACAGTTACTGTGTTTACAGTACTGACATTGTGTTAAAACGGGTTTTTCTGCTAGATACTGTATGTCCACGTTTCTGTGCAAGGTTTCTACAGTATGGTGTTTATAGCTGTTCTTTTTCTGCCCTGCACTCGCTGCAGATCTCCGGCTCATCAAAGCTATCGATGGATGGTATCCATGAATAGGTGCCGCTTTGGGTTTTCTTTTGGTAACGTTTGGTGCTTTTTTTATTGAGCCATCACAGTAAGCTGCATTTCTCCACATCCAGAGAAGCAAAGCGACTATTTTAGTCCACTCGGTATTTGATTCTAAAATTTATACGATACACACGTTTGTGAGCCAACTGTGGCTTTAAATATAGAACAGAAACCCTCGGCTGGTGAGCCGCCAGAGCGCCTGATAATGTAAGTGCTAGGATTTGGCTGCTTCTTCACCCCGTATAAATCAATATTTTTATTCTCTGAGTGTTGCATAAACTATTCTGTGGACTTTAGGTCACATTAACTGTGTAAATTTGTCTCCTGCGCTGGTCTGAGAGAGCTGACTGAACCAGCTTAGACATGGTGTTATACATGATATATACGCAGAACAAATACATGTTTTATGTAATATCTGTGGTGCTATTTATCAGTCTGGATTGTTTTGGTGTGAGTTGCTGAGTGTTTGAGATACCAGCCGCAGAGACGTCTGCCTTCACATGAATACAGTTGAACAAAATGGCACTTGGGTTGTGGTGCTCAAACAGAGCTCCAGAAATTTTTGTACGGGTGGCCAAATGGGGCCACTGAAAATCTTGGGGTGGCACACCAAAAACAAGAAGTCATGATTAAATTTCAGGAATTCAGTTATGTTGTTGAAGTAAAGGCTAATGAAAAACTCAACACGTTCTCACTCTGACATCATGACATATCAGCGTTTGGTCATGGACTTTCCATGTCGAGATATAATGTGCAATGTACCCTGACTGCATTGGTTGTGTACGTTCTGGGGCGCCGCATCAACTTCTGTCAAAGCATTGTCCGTTTTTAAAGTACACAGGAATATCATACCGATGTGAAAGGACGTGTCTGATGCTGGAAGTCACTGACCAAGCGTCGGTTTTCGACAACTTTGGAGTGAGACTGGGTTAAAAACTATGTCAGTATAGAGAACATAGCTTAATACCGGAACAATTAACATTCTGAGTTGCACAACAGTCCTGTTTTAAACAAGCTGATTGTCCTTTTTCTTAAAAAGACAAATATACAGCTTTAATTTGAAGGACTACACTAATTGCAAGGACACAACATTTACTAGGAACAAGCCTTCTCAAGTTTAATGTGGGCTCGTGGGTACCATAGAAACCATTTTCATTCAGATATCTTGGTATGAGAGTTCAAGGGATCCCTTTAAAATGGCCATGTCATTTGTTCCCTCACTAAAATGTATTACTTTGCAGGGTAATTTATCATTCCTACAAGAAACTGCTCACAGCAAGGTCTGTGGATTATCTTGAGTAACCGAGTCATGATTTCTATAAAGAGACATTGCTGTTGATTTGTTCAAATGTATTTTTTGGTGCTTTGAGCACCACAAGCTGAATGCCATCTAGTTCCATTATATTTAAGAGAAGGCAGACATCTGTATGACTGATATTTCCAGCAATCGGCAACTCACACCAAAATAATCTACATTGATAAATAGCGCTTCAGGTAGAGGAAAAACATGTCATTTTAATTTGGGGGTGAACTGTCCCTTTCAGGTTGTCATGTTTAAGTATTAAGAGAGGAGGAAAGAAATTTGCAAGCTTTGAAAACAAAACTTGTTGATGCTACTTTTTATATCAGAGAGAGTTATATCCATTCTCTGTTGTACATCCTCTTTCCCAGCCACAGTTGCTAAAGGATTACACAATTTACTGTTTAATCCAATTATATTTCCCATATATATAATGCACCCTTGAACCGTAGATGGGAAGCAAAGCGCCCAGAAGTTTTTACCAAAAGTAAGTTTCATTTGTGTGAGTGTACCAGGTTGAATTCAGCCAGGCTGGTGGTGAGCTGTGTGTTTATAGCGGGTGGTATGGCACGTGATAAGTTGCAGTTGTCTCAGGGTAAGATGAAGAAGCTTTATGATCGGCGCGCAGAGCATCGGGAGTTCAGTCCCGGAGACCAAGTTTTGGCATTGCTGCCTATTGTGGGTTCGCCATTTCAGGCCGAGTACACTGGTCCGTATACTATCACTGAAAAACTTTCGGACTTGAATTATTTCATTGCAACACCAAGTCGGAGAAGATCTAAACAGCTGTGTCATGTCAGTCTTTTGAAGCCATATTACAGCCGTGACGGTGAGTCCTGTCAGGCTGGTGATGACGCGCGCCCGGCCTTTGTGCATCCGGCTCTGTTTGCCAGTTCAGCCGCTGGTACACCTGAAGATGGGGTGCCTGATCCTGATGACAGTGTGCTGCGTGGTCGTTTAAAAAATTCAGAGACGGGCTGCTTGCTCATTTACCTGATTCCAAACGTGCTGAGCTGTCTGAGATAATCCAAAGGTTTCCTTGTCTGTTCGGTGACGTTCCTTCGCGCACTGATTGGGTCGAGCATGACATTGATGTGGGTGACGCGCAGCCGATAAAGCAGCGTTTTTATCGTATGCCACCAGAAAAACTCCAACATCTTGATTCTGAAGTGGCTTACATGCTTGATAATGACATTGCTGTGCCGTCCTCAGCCAGTTGGGCCTCCCCGTGCATTTTGGTGCCGAAGCCGGACAAAACACCTCGATTTTGTACCGACATGCGTAAAGTAAACGCAGTTACAAAACCAGACTGTTTTCCTTTGCCACGAACGGACGATTGTATAGATAGTGTTGGTTCCGCCAAATTTGTGAGCAAATTTGATTTGCTTAAGGGGTATTGGCAGGTGCCTTTGACCAAACGTGCTCAGGAGGTCTCAGCGTTTATTACACCGTCTGGACTATATTCGTACACCGTCATGCCGTTTGGCTTGAGAAATGCTCTCGCGACGTTTCAGCGGTTGATGAACCGTGTTGTGTTGGGTTTGGAGGGTTGTTCAGTTTATTTGGACGATTTGGTAATATATAGTGACACTTGGCATTCTCATTTGCAGCGCGTGCGGGCATTGTTCGAGCGATTAGCAGAGGTGCGGCTCACAGTTATTTGGCCAAGTGCGAGTTTGCTATGGCCACTGTTACCTATTTGGGGCGCGTTGTGGGACAGGGTTGGGTGGCCCCGGTCCAGGCTAAAGTTCTGGCCGTTCAGGAGTTTCCACCCCCCACGACAAAAAAAGAGCTGCAGCGGTTTCTGGGTCTGGTGGGGTATTATAGGTCCTTTTGAAAGAATTTTTCCACCGTGGTGTTCCCTCTTACTGAACTGCTGAAAGCCAAGGCGCAGTTTGTGTGGTCCTCAGAATGTCAGCAGAGCTTTGATAGTGTTAAGTCTGTGCTGTGCTGTGCTCCTTTCCTGTTCTGGCAGCTCCGCGCTTTGACCGGGCCTTTCTGCTCCAGGTTGATGCCAGCCAGGTTGGAGCAGGCGCTGTCCTGATGCAGGGGGACGACCAGGGGCTGGTGAGACCTGTAAGTTTTTTTCCCGAAAGTTTAATTGTCACCAGTTTAACTATTCGGTGACTGAAAAGGAAGCGTTGGCGTTGATTTGGGCACTGCAACATTTTAAAGTGTATGTGGGAGGGGGTGCGCCGCTCGTGGTTTTTACAGATCATAACCCGCTAACTTTCCTCCATTCACTGAGATGCCCGAATCAGAGGCTAATAAGATGGTCCCTATTTCTGCAGGCTTATGATCTGGATATTCGGCATATTAAAGGGACCGATAATGTTGTTGCTGACGCGTTGTCACGTGCTCCTCTGCCGTGAGCTCTTGTGTTGCCGCGTGCCATTTCTGTGTTTGTGTAATGTTACTTCATGCTGTTTGATCTGTTGCTGCTCTGCAGGTCTTAATTTGCTTCCCAGATACCGGGGTTGCTGAGGACAGGTGGGGAAGGAGCAGGACATGGGCAGGATGGAGGTTATGTGTTTATCTTTTCTCATTAGCATTCATTTTGTTTATTTTCCTGGAGTATTAGTATTTATAGTATTAATATTAAATATTATTATGAGTATTTTCCTGTAATTTTTGTTACAGTTTTGCTACTACTGCTGTGCTGGTGTTCCCTGTGGGACACCGTTTTTATGGGGGAGGGTGTGACGGCCCCTGCTTGGCTGTGTTGGTGGGCAATTCAAGCTATGTTGATGACGTATGTGTTGTCTTTTCCCGAGGTAATCAGCTGACTGTCTTGATCACGAGCACCTGGGCCCGGTGCATGGGCAGATATAAGCGGTGCTGGCTGACGCCGCGCTCTCTCTCTCTCTCCCGACTCCTCGCCAGCGCTCGTACTTTTGTTTGGTTTCTTTTATGTTATCTCCTCAACACCACACCTCACATGCTCCTGCAGGCATCTGTATTTTCACACTGTATTGAATTATGTGTTGTACCGAGCGGCCATATTGGCTTCTTGCTATACTCTGTGGACTGTGCTACTGTGATGATTTATTTAATAAGCTTTGGACTGTAAGTTGCTGCTCTGCTCATCTGTATTGTGTGTATTGATTAAAACAGTTTCTGCATTTAAGAGATACTTTCAGGAAACGAGGGAGATTAGTGTTTAATGCTTCACAAACTCACAAGCTGTAAGAGAAATTTAATAATTAAAATAACCAACATTGAGCTGATGTACACTGGTTCACTCCTCTGTATTTAAACACTGTGTTGTGTGTTTTGTCAATAGCCGGAGCTCAGGGCTCCAGGTCACATTAGCTTGGTGCAACACACTCCTTCTTTCTGTTCTTTGTGCACTGCGCTGTGTGGTCCAATTAATTGAACAAGTGTGGTGCTACAGTGGCTTGCTGCTCTGCACATCTGCACTCTGAGTGTGTTGAAGGGTGATAAAGTGTACTAGCTACGCAGCAGTGCTGTGATTAATAACTCTGCTGAACACACACACAAGAGACTCTAATGCGAACCGAAAAATGATGCAGTTGCATTCTGCAAAGCCTTTGTATGTGTTACTTACTTAAACGTCTTTCATAAACTTCCTGCTCCTGTCTGTTTGACGTAATCCAAGCTCCAATCCTACAGCAAGTATCAACCAGAGCTGTGAAATCTTTTGAAGAAATGAAATATGGAGACTGTCCTCATTAAAGTAACTACAGTGTTGGTCATGTGACAGCCCAGAGTAGAAGAAAATGTTGCCATGTACATTTCTGTAAACCATGGACATGTTTGTTTGCACGTTTCATACATATTATTCATATTGTTCTAATGTGACATAGTGTATGAGCTGACTTGGACTGGATGGTGGATGGCGTGAGGCGATTTCTCAATGCTCCAACCAGCTAACATAGTATTAAGAGAAAAAGTTACAAAGGGTGGGCGGGCACCGAGGTAGATGGGTCAAATGAGCTGCGGACTTTCACCCTCGAACACACTGTTTGTGACCCGCATGAAACAAAACGTCAATTGAGTTACTTTAATAATGACATTGTGTGCTAGTATTTGTCGCATCCTCTGCTAGTGATGTCCTGTGACATTATACTATGTTTGTAACAAACGTACTTATGTAAATGACGTGCCTCTGTGAACATCCAAAATTGATGCAAGAGGGGTTTCTAGCCCATCAAAAGATGTCCTTTACTTCACCTTTACAAAGTTCCTTATGTGACTAAACCTAACCACACGATAAAGAGCGTTGCTGAAGAGTACCAGGGGTTACCTGGTCTGCACTGCTGTTTAGGTGGATGGAGCAAGTCAGGATCGACAGTGATCAATAGCTTCTTTTAGGTTTGACCAGGATCTGTCCCTGGGCTGATTTAAGGAGTTTAAGTTGCCTAAACACAACCAGAACAAAACGCTCATTCTTCTGTACAACTTGTTTTTTTAATTCTTCAGTTCTTCAGTTTTCATCTCTGTCTTCCTCTCTTCCTCTCTCTCTCCGCCTCAGGCAATATAACATTTAGTGTGTGTTGTTGTGTAGGCAGATGTGTGGATGTTTTCTCCAGTGCCCTCTGCTCATGTATACGTGTGTTTGTTTGTGTGCGCGTGCGTGTGTGTATGTGTGGGTAGGGTGGGTGGGTGTATTCTTTGCCTGCAATTTTGGGAGGATGTGCGTACAACTTTGCTTGTGTATGTGTGTGACGCACAATCTGTGTGCGTATGTGTGTGTGTGTGTGTGTGTCTGAGGGATATGAAGTGAAGAGAGCCAAAATCAGAGGGTGTTTACAACTTAATGCTTTTGTTAGTCCTGTTTGTCTCTGAAGCAAAGACAGTGTAAAAAGGGATTTAGATTGTTTCTTTTCTCCTCCAATTATTGTGTGTGTGTGTGTGTGTGTGTGTGTGTGTGTGTGTGTGTGTGTGTGTGTGTGTGTGTGTGTGTGTGTGTGTGTGTGTGTGTGTGTGTGTGCGTGTGTGAAATGAAGTGCAGGAGATCGGCATGGAGGGGAATCATAAATATGGATCAGTACCTCTGCTGGTGATGGATTGAAATGCCAAAGAAAAACTTGCATCTCATTCTGGGTCCTGCAGAAAGCTTGTATCTCCATTAGGTCAGGTTTTGCTGCTCTGGTCTATTTGGTGCTGTCTGTTGTGATTACTTGGTTCATTGGTTTCATAGCCAGGAAGCAGATAGCAGAATGCTGAATTCAGTGTGCAAGTGTCATAGAGCGCAGTTCCACTAATGGCTGCTAGATGGCTCTGAATATGGAGTAACCATTGAAATAAAGGTCAGCATTTCTTCTTCACACGTCGTTTTAGTCTCAATTAACTTTCAGTAATGATGCCAAATAATTATTGCTTCATTAACGAGATAATATAATCTACACAGGGGCGTGTTTTCAGGCGGGTGGGTCTTGATTGACAGCTGTGATCGACAGGTCTTTTACTCACCGCTGGATTCGCAGTCACTGTGCCGCTCCCTGTTTACTGTTTGTATAATAGACCATTAAATTGTGCTCTGCAGTTTGTGGTCAGGCAGTTTCATTAATAAGCCTCAAAGGAGTTTGTGTGACTCGTGAGAGAAGCTGTGTGACGGGTGTGTTGGCTCATTTGGGGCATCAGAATCAGAGTAAAAAATGAAGCCTTCCTCTTTGGTGGTCTTCCTGGTCAGTGGAGCTCAATATGTGACTGCATGATTTGCCTACAAATGAGCTTGTGCTTTATTATTTTTAACACGCTTCTGTACTTTTCACAATTTGCTCAATGCTCTAACAGAAGTTTTTTTTTTTTTTATTTCATTTTAAAATGAAATTAAAGTGAATTTTGAAATCAACTGACTCTCATGTATATTTAAAAAGATTTGCTACAGCCTAACCCACTGAGAATGAACACCCCCAAAACTACACCTGCACAGCTTTCATGTTCTCAGTTTTATTTACCCTGTCCTGCGTATGCAGTCATCTGTGTCCCAGTTGAAGGGACGGAAGCTTTGAAGCATGTGTCCTGTGAAACCAAAACCAGAGCTAAAAGGAAAGCAAATCCTGCCCTTTCACTTACACCTTGAGCAATTTAACATCCTGTTTTAGTTAAAGCATCAAACCAGTATTTGATATGTAAATATATATATTGGAGAAATGGCGTCCTGAGCAAAGTAGGGCTGCCCCCGACTAAGAATTTTCCTAGTCGACCAATAGGCATCTTTTAACCTTCATTAATATTATAGGCCTGTATTTTATCTCCAAGTGCACGTCACACACTGAGCGAGCCGCCTGTTAATGACGCTGTGGGCTAATGGGCATGTAGCTACTTCCATGTTTCAGATGATACGTCATGTTTGTAGTCGACCAATGAAGATGAGTTTACATATCACCTTGGGTTCGTCCTTCACCTTCTCAAAATGATCCCACACTTTGGATTTCCTGCCCGACATGTTGTTAACTAGCCTGTGGAATAACCGCAGGTACCAGCCCTGGAAATTAACCTGACTCCTGTCTGACTGCTGAGCGTGGACACTTCCTGTGTCTGTCCTTTCAAATTAAATTCCACATAGTCCAGTCCTATAGGTTTTGATTTATTTTGACAAGGCACAGAGGTTGACAAGACATCCCAGAACATCGCCAACCAACGCACCCAGGGTACCTTGCATATCAGATCTCGACGTGGAAAGTCCATGATCAAATGCTGATATGTGACGAGATCGAAATGAGAATGCGTTATCCTGAGCAGAGAATAAGGTCAAGCTCCCTTTGTGTGTTGTAAGTTGAGCTTCTCTGTGGTTTATTTTTTGTGCTTTGGCCACATGTGCATGCTCTCACTGTATTACTCTCAAGAAAATGCAGAAAACCTTCTCAAATTTGCCAAATCCGTCATGTAAATAGCAGTGTGCCAGCTGCAGGCGCAGGTGGCTTTAAAGGGTAATGGGAGATGACACTCTTGATTGGCTGAAATCAAGTTACGTCCAAAACATTCAAGTAAACTTTGCCTCTGTCATCCACATCAACCAGGCAGCAATCACGTTTGCTACCACAACGAAACTGCAGGAACAATTTAGTAAAATATTCCACCAGAAGAATCCTAAATTCAAAAAGAGCTTAATTAGATGGCTTCAAATAGAGATTCAAAGCAAAGGCTAAAAGCATGAAGGGACACTGGAATACTGATTGCTTTCTTCTCTTTCAGCTATTTCCTAAATAAAAAATAACCCAGCTCGAAAATACTTGTGTACCTAAAATAGACTGTTGCTATGTTGCCGTAGGTCCATTCAGTAACGCTGAGCTGACTCCTTCAGCCTCCAGAGCGGCTCCCTCATGAAACTGAGAGTGTTTTATACTGTTTGCAAAACATAATGAAAATAAGTTTGAAATAATCAAACTCGCATTTCTTCTCATCCCTCTTTTCTTTCTCCCTCTCTCCCTGCTCATCTTCTCCACTTTTATTGGCTGTTAGCTGTCATCTCTTCTTTTCCACCTCTCCGTGAGCCACCTCTCATCTGTCCTCTTTTCATCCTCCTCTTTTTCTGGGCTAATCTGTGTCTCCCCTCTCATCACAGCCGCAACTAAACAGCTTCATTCTTCGCTTCACTTTCCCCCCTCTCCGTATTCCCTTTTCTCCCCCTCTCTGCTCCTCTGCCATCTTCTCTTGTTCATGGATTCTCTCATCTGTTGCCCACAGTTTTCTTTCTCCTCTCAACTTCCTTGCTCGGATCTTCTCTTCATGTCCTCTTCCTCTTTCCTCTTTTCCCTCTTTCTCCTCCACCTCGCTCCTCCTCCTCCCTCTGCTCCCTTTTCATCACACCTCCACCTCCCCGTCCTTCACCTCCTCGACTCTCTATTCTTCCCTTCCTCTGCTGAGCCCAGCCATTTGGTCCTTTGATCTCTCTGTCATTTTGCTACAGCTTCAACCCCCCAACACTGTTACCATGACACTGAGGGAGAGACAGATTTACAGAGAGCAGGAAAGATAGTGGGAGAGAGGTGGATTGTGAGAATGTGGAGCCCCGCAGACGATGATTTGGAGTGAGGGAGGTTCAATTGAGAGGAAAAGGAGCGAGTGTGGAGATTAGTGTCGGAGGCGAGAGACAACAACACAGAGAGAGTTTGGGAAATAAACCAGGGAGAGGTAAAGACAAGTCGTATTATTTTTATTGTGAAGAAAAAGAAAGGATAGAGGGAATAATCACTGAAGAAAAGAAAGCTGACTTTTTTTTCTTACTGTAGGTCGCAGAAGGAAGGAAAGCAATTTTAGATGGAGTGAGTCCGAGGCCAGGTTCAGACCGACCAGAGCTAAACCTGGCTCAAAAAGCTCTACATGCAAGCGCACATTTTTGTGAAATTACTCTGTACTCTGTAATTTACCCTGTAAGCACCAAATGAAAGATAAACTAAGAGCCACTGTGCAAATTCTAGTTATAAAGTGCAGTCTGTGAGCGTTACAAACCATTTTGGCTTCTGATAAACCTAAAAAGATTGGACTTCCTGGACTGCATTGTCTCAGTGGTACCTTAAACAATGCACTGTCCTCTGCACTGTTTTAAAACTGAACTGTTTTCAGTCTGAATCCTCACCAGCAAACATTGGTCTCATAGTGACTTCATGCTCCTGGCCATAAATGGTCCCAGTTGCACATCAAAACCTCCCACATGGTGATGAGGTAGAGCCAGATGGTGACGCTGTTTAATGTCCATTAATGGTCCATTGAGACCCTCTGTTACAAAATGGGAAACATTGTTGCTATGAAATAAGCAAATGCATTTATCTTTGTTTTTTACTTTTCTCTCTCTCTTTTTTTCTTAATAAGACATTTTATTGACAATTTATTTGTTTGATTGTAAAATGATTGCGATAAGACCCCCACATGACGTCATCCACTCCACGTCCCAAGACTAGTACTACTCAACATTCATTTCTAAAATATAAAAAAGACATTTATGCCGTTTATATATATCTACATGTAAATTGTATTCCTGCCTTGTAATTTTTAGCCTAAGGTGTTTGTAAGAGTTGAAAGTCTTTGTCCAAACTGTCTTTGATCACAAGTTTTTTTGCTAGAAAGTCAGGTGACGTTGTATAAAGAGCGACAAAGTCCACATAGATTTAACGTCCTGGCAGATAAATGGATAAAGCCCAGAGATTACACCCAGGAGATTTGGGTTTGAGTTATGTGGAGGTCAACGTTAGTTTATTTGGTCATGTTAAAGTTATATTTTGATATTGTTAGGACGCTACGGGAGCACATCCTGCTGATAGCAAGGGAACTTTACGGACGTCGGCACAATTTTCATTTTGGAACTGTTTTTGTACCATAACAGGACGTCTTGATTCAAACAGCAGCCATTCAGCGTCTCAGTGTTTGCTAATAGTCTACAGCTCTGTGAGGCTGTGCAAAGGCTCAGCAGTGCTTTGTGCTGAATGGAAATGTCAGCATGCCAACATATTCACAGTGACTGTGCTAAAATGCTGATGCCGGATGTTGGAATGACAATCAGATTGACAACATTTTAAATGTCCAACGACGTTAGAATTTACATTATGACATTTTGCAAACTCTCCATACTTTGCGTCTAAATGTCATTACTCTACATCAATTAGATTTTGCTTAAGTACCACACAACCCATTCTCGTTATAAAGTTGTTGAATACCGCCGCTCGGTCATTAATTTCAGCGCCAGACTGCGACTTTTGTGGTGGTACCATTTGCAGTTCGACACCGCTGGTCAACAATGTTACTGAAGTTGCGGGAAAGTCCCAACAGGGTGGAAGGGAGGGATGGTGGATGGGTCCAATACTGGATTTTCACCCAGGAGGCCGGTGTTTGCTTCCAGTATAAATGTAGGGCCAAAGCATGATGTTTTTTCTAAACCTAACCACATGGCTCTGTTGCCTAAATGTGTGTGTTTGTTGCACAACAAAATAAACGTCAGTACAGGGTGTTTTATCAATGACGACTGTGTGCATTTAATGGGCAGAAAGTATACATTTCCTGTGAAAACAGAAGTGTATTTTAAAAAGACACAATGCACAGAACAGACGTAAATTGACATGGCGTCCCAGAACGTCAACAAGAGACGTATCTAGAACACCTAGCATGTCATATGTAGACGTTAAAGTCCACTAACCAAGCGGTGATATGTGCTGAACAACACAACCTATAACCAATAGAATATAAATGTCATATGTCGTCAGTATCCATCGTCAAACTGACGCTGGCATCAGACGTTGTTGACTTCACAACTGACAATGCTGGGTTGATACCTGTACAAAGTTTCATGGCAATCGATCCAATAATTGACAGGAGGAACAACAATGGCTTTTCTAGAGCCCTTTGAAAGAGCAAAAGATTACTTGAGGAAAGAAAGAAGAAAGGAAGACGAGCAATTTGATTTCTTCTTTATCTGAATAGGAATGGATAATAAGAGTCAATGGGAAACAGAGCGGAGCATATACAATTTTTAAAAGAGATTTTTTAAGACAGAAATAAAAGATGAAAAGAAAAATAAGCCAGAATAAATTCCTGAAAAATAGAGGAAGAGGAATAAGAGTGTGACACAGAGGAAAAAGTCCCAACAATAAACGGGAGGATCAGGAGGAGAGGAGAGAACGCTTGGAGAGGGATAAAGAGAGGTGAGGGAAAGAAAGGCAGAGGAAGAATACGAGTATGAAGAGAGGGAGAGAAGGAGGCAGCTTAATTTCACACTACTACTTCCCACACAGAAAGAGAGAGGGAGAGAGTGAACAACAGGAGTGAGAGACAGAGGTGAAAGAGAGACAGAGAGGGACTGTGTAATCACTTCTCCCTGTCAGACAGAGAAGGACTTGCCTGCTCTCTCTCTTCCCTGTCTTTGCCATGTGACCGGCCAGCGCTCCAGCACCGCTCTTTTTTCACTCCCTCATCCTTCGCTCGGCTCACACTATGTCTGACTGAGGAGGAGGAAGAGGAGGAGGAGGAGGAGGAGGGAGAGAAAGAAAGCAGGAAGAAGATAAAGAGAAGAAAAGAGGGAAAGGATGTTCTCCGTTTCACTCAAGTGCCGCTTAGGGGTCATCAGGCGCCGAATTAAGGGTACAGTGAGTGTGTGTGTGTGTGTTTGTGTGTGTGTGTGTCAGATAGAAAGACTATCAACTATGCAGCCGGTGTGTGTGTGTCAACTGTACACAGCTCTGTGTGTGTGTTTTTGATGTTTATTTGACCGCCTCTTTGATGTGTGTGATCTTAGATGTATTCTGTGTTTGTGTCTGTACACATTAGTGTGCTCATGTGTGTATTTGTGTGTTCGTGTGCGAGTCCCTGTGGGTGCAAATTACTGTGTGTTTGCACATTTGTGTGCATCTACTGTAAATTTGTGTGTCTGAATGTTTGTCTCTGGGTGTTGTTTCTCTTTGTGTGTGTGCCACAAGGAAAGCATGACGCCAGCCTCCCGCTGATGTTGTTGGCATGTTGTTCTCTCATCTGTCCTCCTTTTCTTCTTCTTCTTCTTCTTCTTCTTCTTCTTCTTCTTCTTCTCCACTTTTTAAGCCTGCAGTTTACTTCTGTAGTCTTTGTTGCAAAGGCTGAATGTTCACAGGAAGCCGTACAATCTTCTGAATGAGGTTTGCGTTTAGACTCAAATAAGAAGAGATTATTCTCCGCTCAGCGAGTCAATTTGATTGTCTTGATGTGAGTAAACAAAGTGTCTTGGCTGCTGTTTGGAAATATAAACCACTTTCTGTTTTTCCCCCGGTGCAGTGAGCCCCGCTGATCAGTTTCACAACAGGTTGATTTTGTGTGTCTGCGTGCTGTAAGATTGTTCGGCATGAGTGTGAGCTCCATGTGCCTGTTTTCGAACATGCCAACAGCGCTTTAGATTCTATTGAAACAGTTGCGACTGTCTCTTTATAAACAAGTGGATTTTCATTGTGTTATTCAGGGTAAATAAAGCGTTTAGGTTCACGGAGATGTGCTTGAGTTGCAGCTTGTTTGATTTGTAACGGCTGTACTTTTCTCTAAAGGATGCAATAAAGTGACTAAAGTGAAAGTGTGAAGTGAGAGACACATTTTGATGCAGGTTTGACGTCTGTGTCAGTGGAAGTTCAATATTTTTATCATCTTAAGGCCTTTGAGTCTCACTCTGCAGAAAATTTTTTGGTCTCTTCATTTTTTGAAGTGGGGTTGTATGCAACACATTCTCACACATTCGCCCTCGTCACACATAGACGTTTGGTCATGGACTTTCCACGTCCAGTTACGAAGTCCAAGGTACCCTGGGTGTGTTGGTTTTTGATTCCTTCTGTTACATACACTGTCTTCTTTCAAGATATACTTCCGTTTTCGCAGGAAATGAAACGTTTGCATACAGTCTCTCTCAAAATAAAAGCACTACGCGGGTACAACACCGCAAATTGAGGTTTTTTTTTTTTTTCTTCAACAAAGAAAACACGTGGTTGTGTTTAGAAAAAATAACAGGGTTTTGCTTTAGAATCTTACGGGACGCAAACACCGCCCTCTTTGGTGAAAGTCAGTGTTTGTTGGACTGATTTCTACAACTTCGGAGTGAGACCGCACTCTTGTATACGGTACTTATCCATAGACAGCTGGTGTTTCTCGAAGGACCCGTCTTACCTAGGAAGGATCCTAAAGAGTGCTACCTAACATTAAGTGAACGCGCATTGGAGCAGGCTAATGAGTGCCCAGGTGTGCATTATTGACCCTCTGGGGACTGAGCGGGTTAGGTTGGTAGGCAAAATAAAGCTGTTGTAAAAAAGTATGGCTCTGTTACTGCTATTACTGATTAATTTTAAAATAGGTTGTGTTTTATCTAAATCATAATATTTAAAAAATAAAAAATAAATAAAAAATCTATTGTTATTTGGCAGCGGCTACATTGGAAAGTGTAAGTGATGACGTTCCTGACAAAAAAAAAAAAAAAATCATGCTTGTATGATAAGAATTCCTGGAGATACTAATCCATCATTAATCTTTCTTTTTTTTTTTTACCTTATTTATTTGCGGATGGGTCAGCTGTAAAACTGGGACTAATATAGTAATCTGAAATCTAATCCAAATAAATGACATATTCTAGTAAACCGACGTGTATTTCCATAGTGCCTTAGTAATCTTCTGAGAGTCATATTCACCTGTTCACACACACATTTACACACTGGTTGCTGAGGCTACCATACAAGTTCAGTATCTTACCCAAGAATACTTCAACATGCGAACTGGATGAGTCGAGAATCAAACTGCCGATCTTATTAGTGGACGACCCCCTCTACCTCTTGAGACACAGCCTCACCTTCTGCTTACTGAGGCAGACTGAACAGTGTATAATGTATATATATATATGTGTGTGTGTGTGTGTGTGTGTGTGTGTGTGTGTGTGTGTGTGTGTGTGTGTGTGTGTGTGAGACGGAGAGAGACAAAAAAGTTGGTTTAGCTAGCTCAGTGACTGGCTGGATGAGTGCCAGTTCATAAACTTTTATGACTGGAGTGTATAAAGCTCATGACTCTTGTTTTATTCAACAAATTCACTCAATTTAGTGAAATGAAGGAGGCAAGGATGTTTATTATTTATCACAAGGGAAACTTTTTTTCCCCAGTTGAGTGTGAAGCTTAAATGATTGAAGTAAAAGCCAAACCAGGTAATGACTGAGGGTGAAGTTTGTTTTCCATGTTAAAACTTCTGGGAAAAAAAAATCCAGATGATGGCAACAAGTTTTCAGCAGCCAGACAGGAGGTGATCTGAGTTTCCTCTCAGCAGTTAAAATTAATGTAATAATTACTGATAAAGAATCAGGTATTGCATGAAAGAAACATCCAATTAACTACCAAAAAAGGACAAACACTTGTATGGTGGTGTTTTAGGGCCATTGTGGGTAATATAATAGGGGGGTAATATTCCAAGAAAAATCTCAGAATTTCCAAGATTAAAGTCGTAAATTTACCAGAAAATAAATTGCATATTTTCTGAGACTGAAGTGGTAAATTTCTGAGAAAAAAAGTCAAACATTCTCTGAAATTAAAGCGATAAATTAACCAGAAAAAACTCATAAATATGCTGCCAGAAAGTCTGCTGACGTAGTCTAAAGAGTGACAAAGTCCACACAGGGAGGACGTTGTGGTGGATGATTGGGTCAAGCACAGGACTTTGACCTAAGAGACTGAGGTTTGTGTCTCATGTGAGTCAGTGTTAGGTTATTATTTTGTTTATTTTCATTTTTCTTTTTAGGACGTATAAAGCTGCTAAATGCACACTGTACATTTACTGGGTCAGGCACAGGACTTGGACCATTGTTTGTACGTCCAATCAATCATCATTATGGTTCAGAAATAGCTCCAGCAGCTGTGTACAACCTGAAAACTGAAAATAATAAGTCTTAAAGAAATAAGCCACTTTAATCATGGAGTTTTTTTTCTCAGAATTACCCTCCCCCATTTTTACCTATAATAATCCTAAAATGCCATCTCAGATATGTTCCCAACAATGTTTGTTGTATGTTTGTTTGTTCCCAACAAACTTCACTGCAAAGACAAACACCCAAAGCTTCTATCTGTTTAATATTTGATGAGTTTAAAGGTTCAGTGTGTAAATATAGGGGGATTTAGTGACGTCTGATGGTGAGGATTACACATTCAAATCATCTGAAACTCCTTCCTGGCTAGAATTCCTTCAGTGTTTATTGATCAGGAGATTTTTAGACAAGTTATCTACAGAGGTCATTTCCTCTGCAAAACAAACGGACCTGATGATTAAAACAGGTAGAAACACAGAATAAAGCAATTTTAGCTACAAATCAGTGTCTTGATCGCTGCTTGTCACTATGATGGCCAGTGTGAGAATGTGAATGACCCTATTTGAAGCCAGCATTTGGTTCGTCTGTTCTGGGCTGCTGTAGAAACACTGTGATGCAACATGGCGATCTTCATAAATGAGGATCTGCTCCCTATGTAGATACAAACGGCTCATTCTACGTTAACAAAAACACAATTATTCCTGTTTTCAGGTGATTGTACACCGTAGTAAACATACTTATTATATATTATTCCATTTCTGCCAATATATCCCCCTGAATCCTAAACACTGGACCTGAAACTGTTTTTAAGAATTGAGTACATTTTTCTTCCACAAACAGAAACAGTCAACAGAGGCAAAATAACAAAACACAGACAGAGGTAGCGCTGATCCAACGTGGGGCCTCCTTGGATCGGACTTGTCTCTGACCTGTTAAGGCATGGACACAGGACCTCTGGAGGGTGTTCTTTGGTGTCTGGCACCAGGTTCAGATCTTTTGAGTCTAGTGGGTTGTGAGGTGGGGTACCAGCACGTCCCACAGATGTTCGATCAGACTGGGATCTGGGGAATTTGGAGACCCGGACGACACCTTGTCACGTTCCTTGGATCATTCCTGAGCAGTTTTTGTGGTGTGGCATGATGCATTGTCCTTCTGGGCGACCACTGCTACTGGGGAGTGTCGCTGCCATAATGGGGGGTGCCTGGTCTGCACCGGTGTTTTTAATGTTTTGGCTGATTGGTGTATGTGTAATAGAGGTTATTGCATCAGTGCTCTATGGGATCTCGTTCCAGATCTTAGCGTAAGTGTGACAAAATGATCTCTGACCATAATTGTTTTTGTAAGGCAATACAGAAACAAGTGATTACGAAAATGATCCAGTGATGTGTCACTGTCTTGTGTTGTGACTTGGAAGTAGAGCACTAAGTGAAGGATTAGAGTTGTTTAGGATCTGAAAATAGAATTTAATGGCTAGATTATTTGTGTATTTTTTTCGTAAGGCATGGCGTTAGAGTTTGAGAGTGCAGTGATGAGTCCAAGGGGAAGGTTCCCATGGATCTTGTAAGCTCTGTTGTATAGTCTCGCTATTGGTTCAGTGGTTTCCTTTGTGGTGAGGGACCAAATTGGGAGACAGTGGGATGTTGTTGAGAGAATGATTGCATGTAGGTATGTGTCCACATTAGTAGGGGTCTGATCTTGTTATAGACGTACAGTTTCTGGTTGAGCTTCTTTGTTAGGTGTGACCTTCCAGTCACGCTGCAGCCAGTAGAGGCAGAAACATACATTATCATTGTTGGGCCAATTATTTTCATTAGCTGTCAGATTAAGTCCAGCTCACTTCAGCTCCATCACTATATCATCACAATGTTTCACTCCTTTTTTTTTCAGCATAAAAAGCATCAGTACATGTTTTTATCGATGTGATGTGACTCTAATCTCTTCTCTTAGTTTACCTGCCATTCAATATGTGCTCCTGTTTAACTCAAGTCTACAAAGTTGTTATATCAGAGGTGTCTAGACTTTGCAGGTTTCAATAATCATTGATCAGTAAACTTTCTGTGTTGTTTCTGTATTTGATCACAGTGTTTGTAGAGCTCTACCTGCTTCATTACTGCAGCAGGGGGCTGCTGTATGTGGGTTAGCTCTGCGTGTGTGTGTGTGTGTGTGTGTGTGTGTGTGTGTGTGTGTGTGTGTGTGTGACAAAGAGTGAGATGCATGGTTGTTGCCAGTGGAGCTCGGGGCCAGTTCGTTGTGTGTGTGTGTGTGTGTTTGTTGTTGTGTGTGTTGATTGATCTCCAAATCTCTGCAAGCTGCCGGGACTATACACACACACACACACACTCTCTCTCTCTGACTTTCATTATAAATGAGGCCACTGCTCACAGTATGTGGTGTGTGAGTGTGTGTGTTTATGTGGCTGAGGAAGCAGGTGATGCAACTGCGTGTATCTATACGGTCTATGTGTGTAAAGTATGTGCACTGTATGTTTGTGTGTGTTCTGGCATGTTTCTGCACCGAGTCCATGAGTGACATTAAACACTGTGTTTGTACAGTTTGACAGGCTGTGTGTGTCTGTGTGTCAGTATGTCTATGTGTGTGTGTGTGTGTGTGTGTGTGTGTGTGTCTATGTGTGTGTGTGTGTGTGTGTGTGTGTGTGTGTGTGTGTGCAGATGAATGGTCTCAAAGGAGAGTGTAACAGAGGACATGGCTGTGCACTGCGGCTGAATACAATACATCATCAGTTGTCTCAGTTTTCACTGTTTCACTGAAGTTTCGTCAACAGCAGCTCACATTTTGTTTACAGCTCGCCACAAAGCTTTTTCCTCAAATCCAAACACAAAAGTTACAAATTACAATTACCTAAACGACTCCTGCCAAAAGAACTTATTTCAGTGTTAGTGTTAAGGAAAGGTTCAACATCTTAAGCCCAGTTCAGACCAAAGATTCGAGATGAGACAAGTTGAAACAGGCAACTACTTGCAATGTGCTGTTCTGCAATGTTCTAAAAACCTGCAGGTTCACACCAATGCAACTAGATGAGAGCACACTGTCTGTGGTCATTTTGACTTGACCTGTGGACCACCAGCATTTGGCTGGTGGCTGGTGTTAATTTCCAATCTCGGCTACAATCCATTACAAGTTGGAAGTCAATTATTCCGGCTTCATGCTCCTTACCTCTGCTCTAAATGTGTCCCAGTGCATCTGCTCCAGAAAACATGGATACTTGCAGCAAACTGATGTTTGAAAGGCTTCACAAGCATCTACAGAGAACCTGCATCAGTTACCACAGAGCCATTGGAGAGGAACAACAGTTATTTAAGCAGAGAAGGCCACTGAGACAGAGCTCTCTTTACAAGGACGCCCTGATTACAGTGTGTACAAAACAATTAGCACACAAAAGTTACAGTTCATATCAACAAGTTATAAAACAATAGCAGAATCCAGAGCTTACAATATGTAAGGACAAGGCCATCAGTTCACAGAGAACACACACATTCACACTGCTCTGAGTCAGTCAGAAGGGATTTAAATTGATTAAAAGGTATTAGCTTATCTAATATGTACAAACCTCTGCAGATTGTTCCACTTGTGTGGTTCATAGTGTTTAAGAGTCAGTTTCCTGGTCTCAGTATGAACAGGATGATTTTCCAGAACCAAGTAGTTTCAGTACAGGTTGAATTTTTTCAGTAGTTTAAAAGAGAAACTAGTAGTAGTTAGTTTGCCAAGAAGTGTTTTGTAAATAAATATAAGTATGCATTGTTGTTCTCGTCTCGCTGCCACCCAATGTTCTCATACACTAAAAGAACATTGTGTTCTGAAGCATCCTCAGTTATAACCCTGGGCACAGAATGATAGACAGCATTGAGAGGTTAAAGAGTAAAGGCAGGAGAGTGCTTATAAAAAATCACCATAGTCAGTAACTGATAAAAAAGTAGACTGAACTATTTGCTTTCTACAGTCAACATGCTCGTCTTCAAGTAACGTTCAACAGCTCAAAACTGTCTGTGTCTGAGGTCACTCACTACTCATGATACAGTCCACTATATAGTGAGTTCAGCATTTCGTAGTGCTGTACGAATGTTTAGTGGGGATTATTATATCATATGTAGTGGACTCAAAGTATCCCACAATGCATCGTGAAAAGTAGTGTACAACCAATGGTCAATCACCAAGCAGTATATCCCATCACACATTGCACAACTCGAGACAGCAACTCATCCAAGAGGTGAAACGTCTTCAAGAAACGCAAGCAAGTCCAGTTGCCTACGATACAGCACCTATGGTTTCACAACACAAACACTACGTACAGTAGAATAATTGATGCCAAAGGTCACTGAGCTCGGCTCACGGTGTGCTCTGCCATGTTGCCGTGAAGTCTGGTGTGTTTATGTCGGTGAACTGGGGCTGGATGAATCTTGCCCAAGTTTCCGACTTGGAAATCCAACTTGAATGACCGTTGTGGTTTCACTCGGAGGCTGTTTGTTTGTTTGTTTGTTTTGTCAGAGTTTCCAGTACAATGAATGGATTGCAGCATACGCGTGGGCTCTGAGCAGTTGCCAAGCAACCAGAGGAGACTCTAGAAAGTTACTGGTCCCGGCCAAGAAACAGCCCGACACATAATTGCCCATAAAACTGCGATTTGTCAGTTTTACACTTCAGTTTTTGTACGAATTGAACAAATGAGCTTTGAAGGTGTGTATTTGTTAGCAGGCTCGCTGTTTCCCCCTGTGTCTAGTCTCAGTGCTAAACGTAGTTAGCCGAATGCTGGCGGTAGATTCCAGTCACGGCGGTAGACTCCAGGTATTCAGTCATAATTTGCACAAAGTTGCTTGTCAGGAAAACATAAACATAGCTGGTGTTAAGCATTTTAAGCACAGGAAAGACTTCAACTAATATCCCCTGTCAGCTGAGGTGCATTCAGCATTTGCAATGGAAACTTATGTATAATACTTCCCTTATTAACCTGGGCTGCAGTGAAGCTTTGCTCTCCTCTCACAGGGGAGAGCGTGTGTGTTTGTGTGAATGTGAAAGATGTGCTCAGCAAACTTTCCCGGCCTCAAATACATTTTTGAAAAAGCTTGTGTGGAAAACTCTGTGTGCAGGATTCCTCACTTAGTAGTAGGTGCAGAAATCAATAGAGCAGAGGTGTTGCTGGTTGCATTAGATAAGAGGTTTACATGTTGCACAGAGCTGAACGGCTGAAGTGCGTCACTATAAAGTCTCTGCTGTGTATCTAAATGAGTGTCCTGCTCAGCTTCTTTCTGTTCATTGTACTTGTCTGTCATGTATGATCGTTGTAGGATCACAGGAATGTTTCACAGCATCTATAATTGTTATATGTAACAATAGTGGGAGTAGGGCTGGGCGATATGGGCAACAATTCATATCTCGGTATTTACAGGCTGACTGGCGATACACAATATATAGCTCGGTATTTTCTACGCAATGTGCTACATGTTTTCAGCTGCAAGTCAAAGCCACATTTCAGATGTCACAGGGTCTTTTATAAAAACAGACTCTAATCAAAATAAAATGTAAAGACATGGATTTAATTTTCCTGTTTAAAAATATGCAGCTGCACAAACCTCCAAAGCCTCCAAAACACTAATCAGCGGCAGGGTGTCTGTGAAGTGCTGTAAAGTTTAGTTGATTCAAAACACACATTAAACACACATTAAACATGGCTTAAACGAGGTCGTTTCAAACACAAGTACACAAATTGACTTCATTATAACTTGCAGCATTCACAGACAAACACTTGTCTTTATCTGGACACATTTTCCCCACAAATACAACATGCTAACATTATTAGCACAAGCCTATGGCATTTTACATTGTATGAATTAGCCTAGCGACTAGCAGAGATTTCCTCTGCTCATATGAAGCCAGGATAAATCACACACAGGACTTAAAATGCTATTTTTGTGGAGGCTTTATTGTCTTCACAATTTATTGTTTCTTATCTGTGAAATTAAAGTAAATAAAAGCTTTGTCTCCACTGAGGGAAATGGTTTCAGTTTACAGAAACAGACAGGAGGTCTGCGTCGCTGCGACATGTAGTTACATGTCTGGGTAGGTGGACGTCAGGCTGCGGCTCTAGAAAATGTTGCTGGAGAACTTGTGAGTGAACGGGTGGGGGGGAGCTGTGTGGAGAGCGTAAGAGAGGAGAGATCAAATTTAGAAATAAAAAATAAAATCAATACTCAGAAATTGTGTCGTCTTTTGTATGAACTTGAGTAATCTCTGCCTTAAAGCTCTGATTTGTGGCCAGCTGTGGGCAGAGTGGAGATTGGTCAATCAATTTTATCAGACGCATCGCTCACATGCTTCTTCTGTGGACGGGCTCGTACTGAGTTCTGTAGTGATTCATCACTTTCTGTGGGTGGAGATTTCCCACCAGCAAAAGAAACCTTTCAGTTGTTCAATCTTGTCTTACTTCTGCTGCTGATCGTTCACTCTTGCATAATGTTCTTTCATCACACAGCTTAAACTTGTAAAACTTGTTGCAAACATGCTCACGTCTCACAGAGATCAGGAGCCGTGTGTCTCTTCCTCTGAACTCAGCAGGAGACACAGAGCAATATGTAAAGCTGTGTAAAGACTGCCTGTTTTATTTGACAAACCTGTCCTCACATCACACTGTGTTGGACTTTAGTCTCACTGAAATTGGTTTTGAACCGCCGACCCCATACTGTTCCCTCCTGGTGACCGGAAATAACCAGCAAAGTGTGCAGAGCGTAGAGCGCGGTTAACACAACCAGCGGTAAGAGTCCCATAGGTTGTGGATTGCAGCAGCGGGCTGCGATGATGAGAAGAACCACCAACTGTTACATCATTGCTGTTTTCAGTGCTGGCGGCTGTGAGGCATCACCTCAGCTTTGTAGCCTTTATATCCGATAAGAAAAAGGCTCCGAATGGCAGACGAGAGTGGGAAAGACAAAATGAGATTATGATTGTACTTTTGACACATTAGCCCTTCAGGTTCTCACAGGGCCGGTCTGGATTGGATTCATCATGGCACCCAGGTGATATAATATAATGTTATATAATATAATATAACCGACAGACTTGCTACTTTAACCTGCAGGGATAAAAAAATATCGAGTTACAACAGTCTTCTTAAAATAGTCAGAGTCTCCTACTAATCCCAGAGGGAAACTGTGCTGTAGCAGCCAATAGATACAGTCAGTGTTTATGGGAAAAGGTCACGTATTTTACACTAAGAGGGGAAACAAAGCATTTGTTATGATGCTGAACAGTTGCTGTGTGGCTTTCTGCGCAACAAATAAACTTAAACATCCAGAGTGAAAAGGTATTTTTCAACCTGGAACCTATTTTCCCAAATTTTTGTGTCTATGTCACGAATCAGAACGACATTTTTTTGAAACTGGTCGAGGGATGCATGATAATAGATGCACATCATCGGTATCGGACGATACTGGCTTTAATTTTTTTTTTTTTTTTTATTTATTTTAAATTTGAACTATCAACATGCTTTTTCTTAATTTGCACAATGAATGAATATAACAAGTAAGTAGTAGTACATAAGTACATAAGTATTCTATTTCATGTTTCCATCTGCATAATATGGTGTTAATGCCACTGCAGAAGAGACTTAAAACTCACTAAAATCACTAAAATTAGGGAGGCAAAAAAAGTGGATATATCGATATCGGTTTGGGTTATTGGTCAAATTAGTTGTAACATATCAGCATATCAGATATCGGCAATAAATCCAGTATCATGCATCCCTAAACTGGACCAGTATTGAACGAGAGCAGCAGACAGGCTGCATTTACTTTAACTAAAAGTGTTTGTTTTTGCCACTGACAGGCTCAGATTGTTGTTACAAGTGTCTGACAACAATATTGAAAGGATCCCTACAGAGAGAGCGTTTGTTTAAGACTAAGATCCTATCGTTTAACCCAGAGAGTGTGTGAGGCCGGAGATCAGCACCACGGACAGTGCCGCAGGGACACCAGAGTGTGGCAGAGAATCTATTTTCCAGTCTGGGAGCTCCAGTCTAATGGATCATAGACCCAGACTCCATGCAACACACACTTCATTCAACGTTGACAGAGACAAATTTAGGGCTTGTCCCAATACCCACACTTACCCCAGAAATACCCACTTGCACTTGGTTGTGCGCTTTCACGTTGAGGCTAGTGGTGTCCCAAAACAGAACTGAGGTAGTGGAAGTGGTTTCCAACACTTAAAACCCGCCCTAGATTCCAAGGGAGCCCCGACCCACACTTACAACTAAGTGGAAGATGAAACACCTTGTGAAGTCAGCAACGTCGTCACGTTTTGGAAAACGATTTGCTACTGTACGATCTGAATGTAGGCTATACAAACAACAGATGGTTGGACTAGCGTAAACTCATCAGCAACTCGGTTGAACACAGCGTCAAAATATTTAAACAAATCAACTTACCCGAACAAAATCGATCAGAACTAGAAGACGTCGTAGGCGCCTCCTGTTTTCAGCATTTCTTCTCCGTTGATTCATCAGACGGAGAAGAATAAACATAGCACACGCCACAACACAAGCCGGCATTTTCAAACCTGAATGACTACCGGTATCTTGCGTAGCTGATACACGTGATGTATGACCACATGTCAGCCACGCCGACTTGCACAAAGTGGTGTCCCATTTCTTAGGGAAAGATTTCTACCCTAATATTTCTCTCTTCCCTCATCAAGGGTTATCTCGCAAACGAGGGCACCCAAACTCAAGTTTGGTTTAAATTAACCCTTAATTCACCCAGTTAGTGTGCAATATCATCTCATTTACGATAATATCTGTGTTATATTTAATATCATATGAAAAATTCATGTCATACTGTTACCCACAGCAGCAACAAGCATGGCTGAAAGCAAAATTATTACTGACTCTGTGGTGGTTCCAAAAAGAGGAGCAGCTTCAGTAGTGTGGAATAAACTGTGGCGTTGCAAAGCCTTGTGTCCTGAATGTTACATCAACAGCCCCAGACTTCTCAGACTATATCGCCCACCCCTAACCCCTAGATCTGCTATATGATATGGAATCCTGCATAGAATTGACTAAAACATGCTAGTTGATTTCATCATACCGTCGATGGCTGTAGGGCACTGATACTCTGGTAAGTTTCATCAAAGTCGCTCTTATGTGAGTTCAAAAAAAGAGCTGGATGAAAAGACTGTTTACCCCCTCACTGACTCTGCCCTCACCTTGACCCCTCACTATTACTAGACACCAAATGTATCGCTATCACTAATCTAATTAAAAGATAAGGACAACACAAATCTAAATCAAAAGCTGAATTTAAATTCTCAAAATATTTGGGATGCACACCAGCAGCAGATTGTACTGTAATGATGTCGTGTATTTGAACAGTAAACTGCTGCACTGGGATTGTTTCACACAAATTGGAAAAACATTAAAACTACAACCGTTCTGAGCAGAAATGGGAGCTGAAATGCTTGATGGATATGAGGTATGTATCAGCAGGTGAGGGTCTCTGGATCTGATTGTGCTTCTGTCCTGTGGGGGGAAGAGGAAACAGAATAGCGAGCTCTGTTCCTCACCTATTTATTGGGCTGGTTCCACCTCTTTAGCTCCTCTGTAGGAACTATCTGTTTGACTGTATTTCTTCCTCCGAGCTGAGGCTTCCTCTGCAAGCGTGACTGGATCAAAAGGCTCCACTGCTGACCACCGAGCGGTCAGCGGCATCCTCAGGTCCATGATCCATTAGACTGGAGCTCCCAGACTGGAAAATAGATTCTCTGCCACACTCGACTCAGTGTTCTCCCCGTGGCGCTGTACGTGGTGCTGATCTCTCTGTAATAAAGTGCACACACTTACTTCACCTGGTCTATAAGAGTATTAAACCTTAAACTCACTACGTCTTATGATGCACATTCTTCCTCACAATAATTTGGACAACACTATGTGATATTTATTTTCAGTACTTTCTGTGTGACTATCTGAAAGTTTTGCATAAAATGTTCTACCTGCTTCCCTCCCGTCGCTGTCACCCCCACACTTCTTGCTGTGTGCATTTTTCAAAACAGTATTTTTATCCACAGAGGGTGCACACGAGATCAAATCGTATTTATTCATGAGTATAAAGGAAGTCAGCCTTTCTATCCTTTGCCTGTCTATGAGAAGTCAAAGCCGCAGTAGATAAATGACAGGGCGGCCTAACCACTCATTTTGGTGCTCATAAAATGAAAAGGTCACAGATTAGATCCCCTCAAGTATCTCCTGTCTGACCGCAATGAACTCTTTCTCTCGCTTTTTGGTAAATCAGGGATCAGCAATCATAGCTCCATCGCCCAGCTTCACAGCAGTGGTTGCTAGGTAACTTGTAATAGTCAGTTACGTTTTTTTAGAGTTTTGCTATGACAAAGTTCATAAGATGTAGCAAGATAACAAACACAGATAACACGATGCAGGATTGTTCTTTCTATCTGGCGAGCGTGTCTGAAGGCGTGTTTGTACCTTACTGTAATAATAATGTGATGCCTCATCGCTCCCTGTAGGGAGGCGCTTTTTTATTTGTTCACCTACAGAGAAGTTTGAGTGCAGGATCTGATAGAGAGCAGCACCTCTGCAGATGGGAGGGATTCACTGTCTTACTGTACTGTACTTCTTACTGGAAGAAGGCAGACCGGGTGACATTACTGATGTGAGCTTGGAATGACTGAGTGCTGTCGAGGGTGACGCCCAGACTCTTAACCTCCAGGGAGGGGGAGATGAAGGAGATAGTTTTGCTAAGGTGGATTTGGTGCCAATGAGGATACACTCAGCTGTATCACTATCATAATGATCCTTCCGCAGGTTCACCTACAGAAACCTTGTTATGACTTTTACTTCCTCTAGATAGTTAAGTTGCATTGTCTGATCAAGTAATCAGTAAAATCTTAAAATCTATTCTAAAAATACTGGGAACCAGTGTAATGAGGCTAAAACTGGAGTGATGTCATCCCTTGGTTCGGGTTAAAAGCCTGGCAGCTGAGATCTGTACAGTCTGGAGTGGATTAATAGACTTTTGGTTCAGGCATGTTAAGAAGCTGCTATCCAGGCGTGATATGATGAAGGCGTGTGAAACTGTCTCTGTGTCCATTTCAGATGGATAGACTGCATTGATCAAGCATCACACATCATTAGAAATAAACACTGTGTCCGTTATTCAACTGTTTTCTCTGGATTCTGTCATAACTGTGAAAAACAACAGCTATAGTTGGAGTGAAACGTTGCACAGTCCTGGGTGCTAACTCAACCCATCACATTATGTTCTGCAGCACTGCCTGTTTCAGAGGACACTGTTTGTATAAGCAGAAGTGGCAACAGATTGGCCTCTCAGTTAAAATGACCCAAACAACAGCTGACAAAATGTCCTCAGGCAAGACGGCCGAGTCTCTGCCAGCTCACTCGTCATCATGTCCTTCTGAATGAGACGTACAGCAGAGGGAGCATTAAAGGTTGCATGTGATTTTCTTTGAAGATCCAGTCACAATCACAATAAATGTAATGTGCCACCGTGAATCCTTGGTTTTATCAGACGTTTTAGCTTTTGGACGAGAGGAGACGGCATCAAAGCCCCAACAACCCGATAAAGAACCAAGCAGGACGTCTCTTTCCCTCGAGGTGGCGTCCGCAGATGTCTCTCTCTCTCTGTCAAAGTCACACATACACATATCGGTACACACCCGGTAGGAAATGACACACACTTTAAGATCTTGTGAGAAGACGCTCCAGTGCGTGTTCACACATACACATATGCACAGACTGCAGAGTGGCCAGGGTCCAAAATAACTGAGAGCTTTGACAACGGAGGAAAATGTGCTCTGTTTCTCACCATCAGAGGCCAATTAGCGGTAAAACACGACAGAGAAGTGTTTTAAGATGCAATTTAACCTGCAATTTAACCCATTTTAAAGCCATTCACATTAACATTATGGAGTGTTGGAGCAGAATTACAGTTCCCTTTGTCCCTGGAAATGAGGCAGATGATTACCAGCTAAATGCTGCCATGTCTCTGAGGGCCATTTTAGCAGATAACCAAAAATCACTGAAAGTCTTGTTCATTGAATCTGCTCTGCTGGAAAATATGTACTCGCTATACTGTCTGTAGTACATCCTGTCTATGTCTGTTAATGTTGCACTGTTTTAGAGGCACATGTGTTTCTTATGGTGACTGAACACTGAACGAAAAATAGAGAGCAACACTTTAGACCTAGAGTCGTCTCCTTTGGTCTGAATCGGAGACTCATTTTGTTACAAAGTTGTATAATTGCCTAGAGTTGGTTCGTGTTCTCACGGCAGCATTTACAAGCGGACCAGATCAAATGCCTTGTGTGAGAAAGCTGCTCTTGATTGGTCAGAATTTCCATGTGGTAAAAATCCAGGAAGTAAAGCAAACGTTGAAGAAGAGTACACTTGCAAGATAAATGTGACACTTTCTAATGTCACAATGGAGGGACAACTATGCAGGTTGATTTTAGCGCTGCTCATCGTGGACTATATTGCTGTCATTGTTCATTTTAGTCAAACCATACAGTTTGAAAACGAGGCGCGGCTCCAACTAGAAAACAATGTCTTGATGCACTGGATGTGCTGAATGTGCATATTAAGGCAGTACAGGAGGAGGTGCACATTAATAATCCTCCAGGACTGTAACATGCTCATGTTTAACCCAAACAATGTGTCATGTGACTGCAGTTGGTTCACATCCAGGTCGGAACACCTTCTCACCACAAACCAACCGCACCAGAGTTCATTTGTAACCGGACCGAGACCACCTCTTCAAGAAGGTCTCAGTCTGGTTGTTTTGGTGCACACCTGTGTGTGATTGTTGTGTTCAAACCTGCACAAATGAACCGTACTGAGGGGGCAAACCAACTTGAGTTCGACTGAACCGAACCAAACAGGGCAGGTGTGGTGTATCACGATTAGGTTTCCTACCCATTCATTTATTTGTGTCGGCCTGCCATGATAAAAAAAAAAAAAACATCTACCCCCATGTTTTGAAAAATAGACACCTGCACAGCTGACACAACAATTGGTTTACACAACCAAGTAATTTTCTGACAAACCATTAGAAACTGTCTCAGCATCTGCATCCTAGTCGTCCACACTGAGGTCTTTGCGACCAAAACTGAAGGGAAAACTTTGTCTTTTGTGTGCATAAAAATGTCCTCGATCTACAACTTAAACCTGTGATAAATGGAACAAAACAAAAGTGTTGTGTTTAAATTTTTGTGTTTGTGTGTGTCTTGTCTCGTCTTCTGCTGTACTGAACTGAGAGCTCAGTCACATTACCATATTAGACAGAGGTTATTAAACTGAAATTGAGTCCTGTTGAGCCACTACAGTATGCATCAGCATGTAGTATGTTCATGTTCAGTTATTGGTATGTTCCTAAATGGTGTCAAAGGGTCTGCATTTTGATTTTAATCAACAACATGCTCAGCTGCCTGTTGTTTCAGATAATGAAGCAATATCACAGGATACCTTCGGCACTTGGCCTGCGGCTTCATGCCAGCAGCTGAATCACAGCCTCGCTGATACTTAATACAGCAGCTCTCCCCATCCTGTGATACTGCTTTTATTACACAGCTCTACAAGCACTATTTATTAATTAACAATAACAAGCAACAACAGATGATGAATTGTTTATTTTATTATCTTTTGGCTCCATCATAACAAATAATTACCCAGCTGGACTGATCCGTTACCAAGCAACATCCCTGCACACATGTTGCTGCGGACCAGCGACTTTGTATCACCCGACGTTTCTCTATATGTTTCTATTTAATGAGCAACCAGTGAAATAAGAGTCGCTTTGATGGCATGTGTGATGCTGATGAGTTAACAGATTAATGATCGGCTGATGTCACATGACCATACCTGGAGGTCTGCAGTGAAGTATCCAGGCATCTGTCCTCCCTGATGTCCTTTCCTGAAGTCCATCTATGGTTACACTCAGATGTTGTTTAACCCTGAATACTCTTAATAATGTGCCTTTAAACAGACTCAAAAGTAAATATTTAGTTAGAAGTTGGACTGAATTAGTTTATTTGGGACGACTGAATGAATGGAGAAAAAAAAGTCATCAGGAGTAACTCCTGTAGTTCGGCCGAGGTAAACCTGCTGAGTGGAGCCCTTCCAGTCCAAATGTATAAAGTGGCCTGATTGGACAGATTTCAGTCATTCTTTGGTGATTAGTGAACCCCAGAAACAGCTGTGCTGGAATCAGTCCAGCTGGAGTCGCTCTGAAAGTGCCGGAGAAAGAGGTTGTTTTTCATAACTGTCATAACTGCAACTACTCAAACTAAAAATGTGACGTTTACAATAATTATATTTGGTTGTGAGATGATCATACTTTAGTCTTATAGAAACTGAATGAAATAAAGTGTTCAGATGTTGAACTTTAAGTTAAATTACATCATGAACTTTAAGTATATAATGTATTAATATATTAATGGCGAAAAGGTGACACTATTTTCAAGTATAATATCATACCCTGTTGTTGTGGAAACTGCTGATGACCTCACCATCCATTTATATTGCAATATCACACTACCAAAGGCAGTGATAGGAACAAACAATGAACTTACAGTTTACCTACACATGAAGCAACTTCTCCACCAACAGTCCAGGATGTCGTGGGCTTGTTTGGGGATAGTTGATTTAATGGCAGCTTTTTTCTATTAATTGCAGTGCAGTGTTTTGAGAATTTTTTTGCAAGGAAGTTTGTATGGCAGAGATAGTTTTTTTTGTCCTCTGAAGTGAGTGTATGCAGCTGTATGTGGCCGCCTTGAGAAAAGCCACTCTGAGTGCTTCTAGTTGACAGTCTCTAAACTTCATAGAAAAGGCCTTGTGATGTCACTGCTGTTTCTTTAGCTAGGCTACTGTCACAACAAAGACAAAGAAGCTCATTTTTTAGGAGCAGATCAGCCAGATGACACTACATGTTGCTGGTGAGTGCTGTGTAACATCGCGACTTCCTGGAGGGGCTGTACTTTATATCACAGTCTTGCTTTATCACTAACAGAAATTGTCTGGATGGATCAAGTTTTGTTGGACTTTAGAGAGAAAGATCTGGCCACTGGAAAAACTTCAGTAACTCACCCGTCTACTGATTTAAGTTCAAGGAAGAATTGTTCACAGTTCTAAGGCAGTATTGAGTCTTCGTAACTCCCTGTATATGTATATTTCAATGATTATTTGAGCTGAAAAGCCCCGAAAAACCGTCAAGAATTCTCTGTATACTTTATTTTGCCTGGGACTACTGAACACTGCATATCTTACATGTCATACATACCAATGATTTCTGCTTCTGAATAAAACTACAGAGGATGTTATTTTATGCTATTTTTGAGTAATCTGCAAAGCTCATCGTCTCAACTTTAATAACATCCCAAGGAGACGGAGACAGTGAGACACAGGAAGTACCTAAGACAGGAACTCGGGAACCGGAGACGCTTGAGTTTCTGTCGCAACATCCTTTGCCACTCACTTTGTGTCTAGAGAGCATGACAGGATGAAAGAGTGAGTGCGTTTTTGTGTCTAATATGCCCCACTTCCCCTAGAAATGTTTCCAGATGAGGTGTTTCCTGGTTTAGTAGAAACGCTATAACCAGTTTGACGTCAGCTTCTCACCAATAGGACAGAAAATGCGTGTTATGAATTTAACCTTTTTTTCTCAGGGATATTTGATTGCAAAGCAACAAAAAGACAAGGCACGCTGTCACTTTCTGGTAATTCTGTCTTCATTGTTGCTTCAGTGCCATGTTCAAAAAGAATTCAAATCCAAGGTGCGCATAATGCACCGCTCAAATTCTACCGTTCATTAGCTAAACCCTCCCATCCCTCTGCGAGCCCCTGAGGCTCAGAGCAGAGCTACTTAATGTAGAGGAGGCATTAGACTCTGACAAACCCCAACCTCTCACTTGAGCAGACTGTACAAGTAACGTCCTGACACACCGCCACAGTCTGCTCCCCCTGGAACACATTAACAAGTAGGTTAAATGAACAAGACGCCGGGCGTGATGCATTGAAAATACACAATGTGGTGATAATTTGCCTGAGGGTGCTTGAACTCACTCCCTGTCTCCGACCTTTCCATCTCAGCTAATTAAATATATATGACTCCAGAGAGATGTGCGTGAAAAGTCTCAACAGCCATGTAGATCTTTTTTTTGTGATAAGATACACTTCCTGTTGTCACCTGCAAAGAAAATCACTTGTGTGACGACCTCCCTAAATCTTTAATGCGTTGCTGATTATTGAAAGCTAAAGGCCTCAAGGGCGCAAAATACTATTTCTCCCCTCTGTCAGTTAGTCAGTGTCTCGCCTCCAAAGTTGTCACTCATCTTAATGAAGTGTCACCCAACCTGAGGCTGAGGTAATCAGTGGGTGCTGAAGAAGCAGAAGCAGACATAGATCAGCAACGTAGATCATTTTTTAAACATTTGTCTTTGCCTTTCTTTATCCATCACTGTCACTTTGACTTTCATTATGTGTAGCCACCAGCCACCAGCGTAACACTGGCTACACCTCAGTACATCCCAACATCACTTGCAAACCAATTTTGAATATGAGAAACTAGTTCTTTCTGAATCAACTTTTGTTAAGCTCACAGAAATTTCCAGAAAATGCAAGATTTAGGCATCAAAGACAGACACAGCTTGTGACCCCTGATTGCATCCTATTTATTGATGTAAAACATGGTTGTCTTTAACACAAGACCGTTGCTTTTGCCCCCAGCACTTTGCATGTGTGTACCTTGGCTATCTCTAATGGGAGTTGAACCCCTAACCCTGACAGTGTTAGTGCTTTGTTCTACCCATTGAGCTGCACAGCAACAACAGAATCATGCTGTATGAAGCAGCCCAGAGGGTATCTTGTGTAGTTGCTCACTTGGATTAGAGTTATGAGTCTAATAAAGCAGCTTCAGCATTACATTCCTGTCTGCTTGCTCTTGGATTCAAGAGGATTTCATCTGTAAAGCTGCAACTCATCTCTGCATCTTTGCAACGGCTCTGCAGGACTTTAATATATTCATTTCTTTTAATGCAGCTGTATGTGACATTCAGAGCATATGATCTATGACTCAGAGTCTGAGCAAGCGGCAAACTCCAGGGCTGAAAAATGATGCCAAAAACTGCAGTTCCTTGATTGGCCACTTGAGGCTGGCTCCAAAACAGGGATAATCCCCCATAGGCCTCCATTTTAAACTGTACTTTACAACTGAAATTCATATGTTTACAAGAAGGGTTTGGGTTTTGTAGTGAATTTCCTCATTAATGACAACTGTACAGGGGAAGCATTTTTATATAACTCACCCGTTTACGTTTCTTAAGGCTTTAGTTTTACATAATTAAGGGTGTGGCCACTTTGAGTGACAGGCTGCCTGCAGGTAGTGTCCCTGGACTCTCAGTCAGATCCACCTTTTGCTCCTCCACAGCTCCGCCCTCTCATCCAAATATAGTTACTTCTGACTCCAGTATGGCTGAACTTGAGGCTTCAAAATGGGAATTCACAAACCAGTGGGTGACGTCACAGTGGTTACAATCATTACAGTGCAGTCTCTATCTTAACCAGGATTGCCTGCACACAGCTCTCAACATTGAGGTGGGCAGCTAACAGCTAATGGTGCCAACAGCGGTAACGGTGCTGACAGAGCTAACAGGATGGAGGGTGGTCATTACAGTCCTGTGATTGTCCTGTTCTGACGCTGTGGGCGTGCGTCGTTATCAATGGTAACTGCTGTATGTGTACGCTGTGGAGCAGTGGTGATTAGGATGCACACACAAGGGCTCACATGCACGAACATTACCATACCGCCGGATTGTCCGTCGCAACAAAGAACACTGTCTGCTCCAGATGCCATTACGCCACTATATATTTACATGGCAAATAGTGTTTTGCTGCTATAGTAACGGAATACTTCACCTGAAAAAGGACAATGGGTGTATGAATTACTGACTGCTAATGGAGGACACAGGTCTTAATGCATTTGTGTCTGAGCTCAGTTGGGATGATGTCAGACTTTCTACAGCTCACACTCAGCAGAAAACTTCCGATCTGTGACACCAGATTTATTGAAGCTCCTATTCTTGTAGAACAAACTTAAACTACATTGACTAAACTGTGGCATGTTTGCAGTCGTGTTCTCAGATTGATGAATGCAGTGTCTTCAACATTCAGGACGGGTTGATGTCTTGATGAATGTGGAATTCATATGTAAATTTTTTTTTTTACATATTTTTGTGCAGCTCGTCAGTGGCATGTCTTGGATTATAATTGTATGTTTGATGCCTCTGTGTTCGCCTGAAGGAAACACCACTGCTCTGCCGTTCCAGGCTCATTTCATTTGTCACAGCTCAGTTTAATTCCGTCCTCGGGCCTCTTCAGATGACATGTTTCTGTCACAGTGCGAAGCCCCCGGAAGATTCACTGCGGAGCTTCTGTTTCCACAATTACTGTATTAGTGCAGATAACAAGGGGAGGATAACAGTTAATGGCCACAGTGCTAACTTTATTTTGCTTCATTTCAGTGTGATGGTTTCAAAGTGACGAATTAACCACTGAACTGCCATTTAGAGGTGTTGTGACTAATAAATAAGTTGTAGACAAAACAACCATAAAATCCCTGTTTTAGGTGAAAGTGTTAGCAGAGCATTTGGTTTTTCTACTTCAAAAATGATAACTCAGTTATCACAATAGTTGCTGATTATGTATCTGTTGATTGACGACCTACTGACTAATTGTTGCAGATCTACTTGTAAATATTGAATTTGATTTCCCACAACCTTTTACTTGTTAGCAGCTGCTTTAAAGGAACACCTCACTCCCAAAATAACCATTTGTACACTTATTACTCGTACCGTCTGTTACCTTGAATTCACGCCAAATACCTTGTTTTTCCTCACATGCCTCCACAATGACCAGAGAATCCAAAAAAGGCAAACATTCTTCATTATTTGAGGTAAACTGTGACTATGTTTAACACAAGTGTCAACCTCTGAGGCTGAAAATGGAGAAATGTCGAAGTGCTAAAAGCTGCAGTTCCTCTAATGGCCACTTGAGGCTGGCTCCAGAGGCGAGTCAATTCCCATTGAACCCCCCTTTTAAAATGCCCAACTTTGCAGCTGAAATAAACATGTTTACAGCCTGGTACAAAAAAAAGGTTTTGGTGTCTATCCACCTCATCCCCAGCCTCAGTGACACCTTGCGTGAATTATGTGTTCAGCTTCTGGCGTTGAACCGAAACCAGCAATTTCCAATGGTAACAGTTTTTACAGTCCTCAATTGGGAATTAAAATGTGGAACACACCACCTGTTATAGCTCAAACAGGATCATGTGATCATACCTCTGACATCTCTGACAGCCATCTCAAAGCTTTGTTGTCTTTTTTTCCTTTTCAACCGAGCACGCTAGCAATTAGCTCACCATGCTCCGTTAAAATATCGTTAACTTTAACATGGCCCAAGCTAGCTTAAGGTAACGTCTGCTCCTTCTAAAGATGATTTCTGATGAATTATTAAGAGATACTAACACATAATTCAGTAGTAACTGTAGCTCCATGTAAAGTGAATAAATGTGATGTTTCCCAGCTAATCCTCCGCTCGTCTGCGTTAACCACGCAGTTTACACATTTCTTTAACATCTGATTTATTAAAAACTGTTCTGAGTGAAACATGATGCTGAATTTAGCAGCAGACTTCAGTCATAGTCATAAAAAGTAGGAGTAAAAGAAATAAAAAAAAAAAAAAAAAAGGCATTCATTTTTTTATATGATACAACGGAAGTACGGTAAATCAGTAACACACAACACAACATTACATGATAACTGTATCTGTATCTTTATCATTATGTGTGTGCATTAAACGTTTCTATAGCTGTTAATAAAGCCTCCTGACAGCTGATCCAGCTGTAATCAGCTGCCGCCGTCATTAGAAATGGGCGTCGCTCCATGTGACACTTTAAAGGAAAAGACATCTCATTTCTCTGAAGACATATTTCCTCATTTCTTCTCTCCTCGTGGCTTGTCCTCGCATCTCTCCCCCATGTCCTGTGAGGGCGGAGCTAAGACGCGAGGAAGAGACGCACGTAAGGGAAATGTGGATGGGAGATCAGGTATTGGTATGAACTCCCAGTGTCGAGCACCAAACCTAGATTTCAGCTGAACCTCTGCTAGTCTATAAACGCAGTATTGGGTGGAAAGAGTGACTTTTTGCTTATGACTCCCAGAAAGAATTCCATCTCCTAAAATGAACCAAATAACTTTAATCAGTCTTTGGTTATACTTTGATGTCAGCAGTCATTTTGTCAGCGTAAGTGGCCCATTTTTCAAACAGTGGATAAATCATTTTGGAATGAAACTCTTAAAATATTAAAGAAAGATCCCGATACACAAGCATCTGTAAAACCACGTCAAGCTGCAGCTAACTTGAATTAGATTTGTGGGCGAGGCAGCGTCTGAGTCATTCATAATAAATGAGCTCACTTTTGATCTCATGAAGATTTCATTTTGTACACTCTGCCCACTGCAGAGGCTCAGCTGCACTGCATTCAGTAAGACACCCCATCGTGGAGGGGTCAGAGCGTTAGTGTGTTTTTACATATAAATAAATCTGGTACCAAAGATGTGTCCTTCAGGCTGCAGGTTCACCCTGGGTCAGGCAGCAGTCTGTGTGTAGCCTGAGAGATGAAACCCAGGGCAATAAAGTCCACAAATAACTCACAGCTGCTTTTAAGCTTATTGTGAATAAATTTAACAAACCGCAAAAGTGTGAAGGATGTTGAAAAGTGAAGGGGACATGACCTTTCAATCCTCAGTGGAAATAATGTCCCTGGGTTGCAATGACATTGTCTGCAGACAGTCCTGGTCCAGGATGAAGTTTCTTAAAAACTATTGTATGGATTGACACGAAAACTGTTACAGACTTTAATCAATTTCTGTCGAGGAAAGGCTTTCGATTTTTGCCAACCAATCAACGTATCCACCTGAATCCAACGTCATTTTAAATCCAAACTGATGTATAGCCCCAACAACATACCTGTTTTGCTGGGCTTTCAAAGTGGAACAAAGAGAAGTCAAAACAAACTACAATGTTGGGTGATATTGAGAATACGTTAGTTTAGAACAGCTTTCACAGCAGCGTCTATCTTGTCCACTGCACTCACCATTGTTGTTATTACTCAGCACAGGTTCTGGTTCACCGCTTGACAATGGTGTTAGTCACACCTGTGGTGCTGATTGGCTAATTGAGTCCCCCCAGCGGTTCTCACTGTTTCTTTTTTTAAATTTTAACCAAGAAACCATTGTTTCATGTTTCAAATCAATCCACATGAACTCAGTACTTTTGCAGGAGTTAGCACACAATTCTGATGCACTTCTTTGGGGAAGCAGGGACCATAGGGACTTGGCTTGGGAACGGGAGGGATGCAGGTTCAAATCCCTGTATGGACCAAGCATGGTGTGTAGACTGTTAGCTGGAGAGGTGCCAGTTTGCCTCCTGGGTGCTGCCGAGGTGCCTTTGACAAGGCAATGAACTCCCGCCTGCTTGGGGTGCCCTTCCAAGGGAGCCGCCTCACCTTCTTCTTCGTCATAACATTGCGCCCTGAACTTTGACTCTCTTGCTCATTTATCCGTTGCAGTCAGTACCACAAAATTAATGTATATCCATGTGTTTATTATACACACAAGTTGCAAAAAATATGTTGTACTTAGACCTGAATGCACTGTCAACTGCCATTGGTTGTCTTCTGTCTGTGGCTCAGTCTATGTGATGAATGACCGGATTCAGTAGAACCTTCTGGTATTGTTGACATATTGCAATTGAGATATTGTATAGTGAGACGTACTGAATCTCTTTCTGGCATGCTAAATAGCATGGCAGTATTGTAGTGTTGACCTCTAAAGACAAAATCAGCTTTGAGATTGTTTGTAAATTCAGATTTCTTTGGTATTTTTAAGTTCAAAAAGTTGTCAAACAAAGTTTGATAAAGTTATTTTAATGAAAGACAATCAAAGCCAAAGCTCATAATAGTTATACTAATATCACAATAACAGAAATAACAACACACATTTTTCACTCGATGAATCAGAGCTGCAGATTCAGAGTCGGTTTGACTTCATTCAGCTTCCCTTCTTCCGTCGGGACTTCCTCTAATCTATGAACTTATGTTTGGTTTCATGTTTAGCTCATTTGATTCAGACTCGAATCACAGTGCGGCGCTGCAGCTGCTCCGCTCTCAAGTCTGTCGCTCTGTTCTTAAAATGTAATCACTTAGTTTTGCACAGAGACCAAGCCTAATGAAAATGTATTAAAGCTCGTCAAAGAAGAAGAATCTCAAAAGAAGCAGGAATGTTCAAGAAGTTAAAGAATCCAGCAGATTTTTATATTTTATTAACTGGAACTAGATTTCTGTTGTCAAAATTACTAAAACTTGTTATGATTAAATTGCATGTGAAGTTCCTAAAATAGTTCATAGAAGGTTCCTTATTTCTCTGAAAAGTTTGTGTGGGAAAAAAAGGGATGCTCGTCTTCACCCCAGCAAATGCACATACTGTAGTAGGTCGTTTTTAAAGAATTAATTCAATCATTCATTCATTAATCTCAGTCTTATTTGGAGCTTCTTCATATATTCCTGTGATTTAATATAGTTGTGTCATCATCCAGCAGACTCAGATAATGAAGAAGTTTCTTGTCCTGTTTTTGCTGACAGCTGACACCTTTAATTCCCCCGTCCTCCGAAACATACAGTGTATTTTTATCCTCTCTGTTTAGGAGGCGGTAATGAGATGCAGATTTCAGGTGGAAGCAACAGCGCAGAGGCTCAGCAGCCTTGGGTGTATTCAGGTTGTGTACTCTGTCACCCACATGAAACTTGGAAAGGTTTCATTGGCTCGGGGTGAAGTTTGTTCACAACGACTGAGAACAAACACGCTGGCCCCGAGCTCTTCTCTCAGCCATCACACATCTTTCACATACACACAATAACACACCTGACGCCAAGGGAAGCTCCTACAGCTCAACACTGCTGACACCCTTATAACTTGTGATATTAACTTTAGGAGAAACATGCGGGAGGAGCAGATTTTAATTTGCCCATCGTCCACCTCGGGGTCCTGACTCGGCTTTTTAGCTGTGCCACTGTGTACATTGGAAGCATGTCTTCATTTTTACATCCATATATCAGATGTGATTTCTCAGAGTTCTTGACCATATTTTGACAACATTTAAAAAGTTGCTTTCACACTGACTGGCCCAAGAGGCGGGGCAACAGTTACAGAACAAGTTTAGGGGGCGATGTTGCTTTGGTGGTTCCTGTTGGCAGCAGCTTTGGCTGAGACTTTGATTGTTCTGGTTTGCCGCACCGTGACACATTCATTTTTAATTGGTGTAACACTAACGAGGCTACACGCTGAGTCTGTCCAGTGAAGTGACATGTTGCTCTGGTGGAGCATTGTGGTGAACTCCTGTGGTGTGTGATAATGCATCTGTCATATCTGACGGATGCCACGTCCAGAGCACCACAGTTATATCCAGAACGCTAGCAAGAACCAGCACCACCAGGCAGAGCAGCTACAGCTGTGGTCACAGCCAGCAACCGTATACTGGTGGAGCTTATGAGCACCAAATGCATATAACATATAGACTTCCCAGGAACAGAACAGAGCAGCATCAATGACAAACAGAAATGACACTGATAAGTCAGACACAGCAAAAGGAGGAGCTGGGGTGGAGGCAGGTTGCAAAGCAGCTTGCAGAGGAAGCAGCAACAGTAGCCAGGCCAGAGCAGTTTAAATAGGGCGCCCTGATTGAGATTCACCAATTGGTTGCATAGAGAGGAATCATGTGATCAATCAGCTGACTCCCTTCCATCAGTCAGCTGCTCCATCAATTGATTGGGCTGTTTGAGATCAGCTGATATAGCTGGGATGTGAGCTGAGCTTGAACTAACGCTACGCTCGGTTTGTTGCATAACATGACACAAATATATCACGTGCGAACAACCATATGTGAATTAACTAACATTACGTTAAAACAACATTGATTTCAATTTCGTTGAACCCACCCACCTCCCCTTTCTCCTGTCCTACAGGGACATTCTTGCTCTTTATACCACATCAGTTGCTTTCATGTCCGAGGGGTTTAATATAGAGTTAGTTGAAAGCCTGGTGCGTCTCATAAAGACACTAAATAGTGCCTTTGGTGTCTTTGCGTTTGTTCGAAATACTTCTTGTATTCTCCTTGATCCACAGGAACAGTTTGTGTTGGGGCAGTCCTGCAGACACTATAAGGTCAGGGGAATGCTCTGCAGTTACTACAGAAAGAACTGCTATTGTGATACATCACCTGCATTTATCTGTTTTTGTTGTCAGCTTTTGAATTGTTTAGCAAACGTAACCACACAAGTAATACACACACAAATACACAACAATTTACCCTCCACTCTGGCAGCAACCCAGTCCACATTACAGCTGGCCTTAGCCGATCAAACTGAAGGAGAAGATAAACGATTGCACAGAATAATTTACATCTACTGTAGTTCAGCTCCTATCGTGACCTTTCAGTGGCTCTTTAACATTCTGTATTCACATTATTTCTGTTGGCAGTTGGCCGACTGAACAGTTTGTTTACATCTGCATTTTAGAAATTAATTTGCCATGTATGATGAGTTGTCATTTAGCAAATACAGCGAGAGGTGATCTTGTTGGACTCCAGGGACGTTATTTCCCCGAGAACCAGAAACACAAACAACCGTTAATGAGTGACAAGGTCAAAGCCTCCAAAACATGATAACAGATGTAACGACGTGTTCCTGTGACCTCTGAGTTAGCATGTGTGAACGCTAAGTAATCGTTATTTTTAAAACAAGAGCACAGCCGAGTGAGGAGAGGAGGAGGAGGATGGTTATTAGGGCAGTTATAGAGTCATTTTATTTTTCCTGAGGAGATGAGCTCACAGCGTGCAATGGAAGATTGGGGGTGTGTTTTTCAGCTCGTCTTTAAAGACCAAACTGTGCTTTTGTGTTTTAAAATGGATGTTGTAGCCCACACAGTGTCAGCGGAGCTTAGCTTTCTTAAACTGCGAGGACATAACATGTTAAGTCTGCTGCCGAGGCTTTTCACTGCTGCTGCTTCTGCTCAGTAAGACCCCAACATCAGGAGCATTCTGCTGTGGCTTAGTACATTATACATAGTGTCAAACCCCACACACACACACACACACACTGAGCAATTCACGAGATATATTATTTATAGTGTCAGTGCAATGTGAAACTCACATCGTATATTATTCATAGTATCATGATATATGACACATACACAGATTCACACGTTACTGCAGAATGCTATTCATACTACACACACACACACACACACACACATACAAGGAGGATCTGGTTGTAACTAGTCTGCAACACCATGATTAAAGCAAATCTGGTTGCGCAGGGATGACTGGGGTTGGAGTTTTAATTCATCTCAGTTCGTTTTTAAGGGAGTCGTCTGCAGCAGCTGCAGCACTGATGTCAGATTCTTGTGTGTGAGATGCATCATATTATAATCTGCAATTGTGCTAAAAGGGATTCAACAAATGTTCACCACAGAGCGCTTCACAAAACAACAAAGGATACAAAGAAAGGAATAAGCAGAGATGAAATCAAGAAACAGTTGTATTGTGTTTAATGTTCTGAGAGTGTCCTGGACTTACTTAAAGTGAACCTACTGTGCTCCTTGAACTGTCTGTGCTGGAACACCTGCATTCACATTACGGTTGGGAAACCTGGTGCCAGTATGACACCAGTTCTTATACGACTCAAACAGAGTTTACATTAGCTAGTACATGCCGACTTTTGGACGGTATCACATGTAGTTGTCTGGCCAAAATGTTCAGAGGAAAATTTGCCAAATAAATCAATTCTTTTATTCTGTAAATACTCAACAATAAAAGCTTCTTAACACAACCCGACATGTTCCAGCAGGAATATGATCAAATACTGAGGGAAAATTTAACAACATGTGCAACCAAGTTTATATGTTTACCTGATGTTGGCATGTAGCTACATTTATGCTAGCAGTCTACTTGCAGCCGGCGTATGACTGTAACAGAGAATAACAGCACTTTCTTTCATGAAAAATCACCAGTTAAAGTTTCTAAACACAAATGGATCTGTTCCAGTAGGAATATGATCTAAAATCAAGGAAAAGTAACATCAGCAACCAAGATCATATGTTTAAGATAAGATAAGATAAGATAAACCTTTATTGTCTGTCACAAGTAACAGAAATTCGTCTTTGGCAAGCTCCGCAATAAAATAGAAAAGGACACACAAAACACAATAGACATTATACAAGATATATGACAAAGCAGTGTCTCTGGGTGGGACTTCAGTTGTTATTTTAAACTGTTGAGGGTGGTGATGGCAGTGGGAACAAAAGTTTTTTGTATGTGTTCTTCCGGGAAAGTGGGACTTTGTACCGGTGACCTGATGGTAGTAGTTGGAAGGATGGGTGCAGGGGGTGGGGTCCTGTGTGATAGCGGTGGCTTTCCTGGTAACTGCCTAGGTTTAACCTGGTATAAGCATATAAGGACATGTACATTAGCAGTGTACTTTCAGCCAGGAACTGAACACAACAGAGACTAACGCCACTTTTCACTGTAAAAAAAATTAGTGATAAAAAAAAGCTACTTAACAAAACCTGACATGTTCCAACATAAATATGATCCTAAATCAAGGGGGAAAAAAACCAAAACATCTGCATCCAAGATTACATGTTTCCCTGGCATTAGCATATAGCTACATTTATGTAGCAGTGTACTTGCACCTGGGAATTGACTGTAACAGAGAAAAGCAGCCATTTTCACTGTGAGAAATCACCAACTAAAGCTTCTAAACACTACTGGACATGTTCCAGCAGGGATTTGATCTGAAATCGAGGAGGAATTACCATCATTGGCAACCAAGTTAACATGTTTTCCTGACATTAGCTTGTAGTTACATGTAACAGTGAAGGCTATGTAATGTAAACACTTACTGTAGCGTGCCAGGAGCAGAGGACCATATTAAAAAAATCCAGCACATTATGACGTCATACTGTAGCAGGAGAAGGGAAAAACATTGGATACAGAGTTTTCAGGAAGGTCTGACGGTTTAGCTCACAGGGACGAATGTTAGCACATTGTTTGAAACTTTCGCCACGTTTAATATGAACATCCTTCACTGCAGCACTATAAACTTTATAAGACACAAAACATGGAAAAGCATTAAAGCTCCCCTTTAATCTAAATCAGTATAATTAATCTGAGATGATGTGTAATAAAATATCAGACACTGTTCATTTGTGATCACAATTTAATAATAGTTTCAGGTTTCACAATTTTTTATTAAATTAAACTCAGGGACAAATTCTTATTTAAATTCACTTCTTACTGACAAAGAGCTCCCCTGTATTTAATTTATTTTACAAAAGACACCAATTTCTGCCTTCGTTAAACCTCAAGAGAAGCCAAATTGAAACATTTGATCATTTGTGGCTACAGGCGGAGCCGACTCGCTGAGATTCCTCCACAAAATCCAAACAAAAGCCCTTCATGTTTTACTGTAATTTTTTGATAACAGGAAAATAACAAATAACAATAACAGGCTGACTAAATTATATTTTGTTTGTTTTTTGAAATAATGAGACAAATGTGTTCAACAGAAAAAAAGTTTCACACCTCAAAACAATAAATTAATTTGTGTTCTTGAAATAATCACAGCTACTCTGGGCTCCATTAAACACTCACAGATATGAATATTAAAACATTTAAAAAAACATTTAAAAAAGACACAAATAAAAGTGGCAGTCGATGCTCCTGTATATTTCTATTATATGTTGATTATGCACATAATATTTTACAGCTAATGATGAGGTGTCAGCCGAGACAGGACATCATTAGCTTCTATTGTTAGCTGCTATTGTTTGTAATGTGAAGCCGGCACATTACCCTGCAGTCATTCATTCAGCCAGCTGAACTGTGAGAGGAAGACAGGCAGTGAGACAATGAGCCAACTTCATCATCACATTTGTATATATTTACATAATAAATATGCATTATTTGTACCCGTAGTGTTTGTTTGCTGAAGGTCAGAAATAGTCCATTTTGCAAAGTAATTATGTGACCTGAATTAAGCGAGAGACAGATAGTGAAACAATGAGCCAATTTAATGTTATGTCTGTATATGTTTGCATAATCACCATTTATAATTTGTATCCACGTTTATTTGTTAGCTCGAGGTGGGAGGGAGTTTGTTTTAGAGGGAGGACGAGGGGGGAGACGCTGGAGCAATGAGCCAAGTGTTTCTTCACGGCGTTTTTGCATAATTACATGTTTAATCTGTTTGTTTTTCTAAGGTCAAAAATATCTATCTTTGAAGGCCCACAGTTTTTGTTTTTCAGTCATTGTGAACATGCGATCCTGAGACCCCGTGAGCTCGACGGGTGGATAGAGAACAGCAGCTGTCAGCTTGGATTCATGTCGGTTACAATGGATTGCAGTGGTGTAATAGTTTTCACAGTGGGCCAATGCATATCAAAATGTCTTATAGAATGTCTTGGAGCTTTCAGCTGCAGCTCATGGTTTTCATTCAGCAAATCAAACCAGCAGCAAAAAAGGAGCTCCTGCTCTGAGCAAACACCTCAAAGGACAGGAGCAGCACGAAGGGAGCCACCACAAACACTGGATGAATGCGTGAACCAGATCAGCTGTCTGAAATCAGTCCAGATGACAAAACTGTGCCGTCAACATGCTCACTGACCAAGAAAGTTTGAATGACCAATATGGAGGCTAAACACTGTACATCCATCACCAAAGCTGAGGCTCAAAACAAGATGGCGGTTACAGTCTGTCCATGTCACTTGCTGCCTCTTGACTGAAGCTCCATTTGCTAAATAAATACAAACGCGGTTCGATGTTCCTCAGCTGATTTTGTTGACCTTTGTGCTTAAGTTCATTTCACCTGACAGTTATGTTGCCTCTCGTGTGTGTTTTTGGCTACTTATTTTTTTCCTACAGCATGTCCTGTATAAATAAATTTGAGTTGAGTATTGTTTATAGTATGGATCTATGTGTGGCATCTGTTAGAGGTGAACAAGGACGTCTTTTCTGTATCTGCATCTGTTCAACAAAATTATCTGTCTATGTATTCGGATAGAAGACAGGAAGTTGTTGTGGTTTGTAGGGGAAGTCACATCGAATCGAGTAATTGTTGTCTAACCTAATTGCCAATTAAGGATGCACCGACATATCGGCTGCACATCTGTATTGATTGATATTCGCCTTGTTGACTATCATCGGCCTATCAGCAAATAAGATGGCATTCGCCAGTGGCAGTGGCCAATTCATTTCTTGTTTTGGTCACATCAGTTTTGCGCAGGCTACGGAGCAGAGCTCCAGACTTATGTTTTGTTTGCACCAAATGTGATGCGAATTTTCAAGCTATGTAACTCATGTGACTTTGAACACTGGAATATTTTGTGTTGACTTGCCATACTGGGGTGAAACAGCTGAATCAATGAAAGAACCTCCACCCGTACATCCTTGGCATCATACGTCCTCGGAGGACGTGAATCAGTCACTGAGGTTCAGATTTTTCAAAATTGCATTACTCACTTAATTCACGCTGCTTAATTTGCATATATTGCATCATTCACGTCACGTCCATCGTGCTAACTGGCAGGAATTCACATCTAATTGCGTGTTTACATTGACTTTACAAGTAATTCACTTGTGTGAATTGTTTTATTTCTCATGATGTGTTCAAATGTAGTCTTGTAAAATATAGTTTTTCGTGAGATGAATACAGATGATGGAAAGAGAAATGTATTGATGTTTTCACAGCAATATAAAACAGATAGATTAAAGAGGTAATAAATATATATTATATATAATTAAAAGCCTTTTGAATCAATTTTTTTTAGGTCAAAGAAGGTTATTTTAAGCTTGTTTCATGAATGTATCTGATTGAATTTGTGCTCATTCAAAGATAGCGTAATAAAGGACTGGTTCAGTTATAATTCCCCAGCACAAACGGGGGAATAAATAACAACAAAAACAAACAAACAACACTATGAAAATATTGGTATCAGTATAAGCTATCGGCCAAATTGTTATTTGAAGCATCTGTATCGGCCTAGAATTGTATAATCGGTACATCCATATTACCAATTCAATTTTTGTGACTTTGAAGCAACGAATTGATTCAATTTGAAATATATCTTTACACCCTCATACTGTCACTTCTTTCTCCATCTCTTTCCTTTTCTCTAAATTAAGTTTTATGATCTGACACTGGTCCGAACGCACCCTTTCCTGAATAATGTATTCAGATTTAGGTACATGACATGACATGACATCCTGCGGACTGAGGCACCAAGATTGTGATGCCAGGCGAAGCGACTTACCAGGCCTACACACACACGTACATATATACAGATATGCAACTCACCTCCCTATCCCCCCACCGCACGCCTTCGCAGCTTCTACCCCCGGTGCGACGAGCGGGTCTGTGACCAGCGCTGATGATGGCTGCAGGACCGGATGGCTGCTTGCCTGTACTGGATCACCTCAACACCCCCCCCCCCCCCTCCCCTCCCGTGTTGCAAGTCCTGAGTTTCTCATGTTGTAAGAGTATTTACATGTGCTTATGTTGCTGAGGTGTTTTTTTCTCTGTTCCCACACTGTACTCACCACAGGAGCATAGTCTGGGGGTTGTTTTTTTTTTCTCCTACCCTATCCTCATGTTATTCTTATTCTGTAATTCTTTTATCCCCTGTCTTCCTGTCCTGTCTACCCCAATGTCAATTGTATGTTATGCTGTATGTACGGACGGGTCGATGGCTCATTTCGCTGTACTTGTACTTGTACTTGTATAGTGACAATAAAGGCATTCATTCATACTGAGTGGTATCTATGTATAGCAGTGTCTCCATGCTGGTTACTCAGCTCACCACTTTGGTGGAGACTCGCATATCTCAACAACTTTTTGATGGATTTCCATAAAATGTTGTACTGACATTCATGGTTCCCAGAGGATGAATCCTACTGACTGGTGATTCTCTGACTTGTTCTCCTGTGGCACCATGAGGTTGACATTTTGGGGTTTTTAATGAAAGGTCTCAGCAACTATTGGATGGATTGCTATGACATTTTGCACAGACTGTCATGTTCCCCGGAGGATGAATCCTAATGGTTTTGGAGATTCTCTGACTCTTCCTCTTGTGCTCCGTGGAGGCCAATTCACTTATCCAGTGGAATATCTTAAAAAGGACGAGAGGGACTGGTGTAAAATCTCTGAATAATAATGTCCTGCTTTTCGGGGACTAAATGCAACACGGAGAATTTGTCCTCAGAGCCTGTAGATTTTAGGAATGGGTAGTGATGAAACCGTGTATTATATTGGGTTATCAATTGATACACATCTTAGGATATCCCTCGTTGCTCATCCATTCCTGACAGTTACACTAATCAGCATGTCTTTTCCTCTCTTGTCTTGCCTCCTCTCTTTCCCTTTCTGTACTCGGTATATTTTTTTTCTGTTTCCTCATATTCTTCTCCTTGACTGACCTCCATCATCTCTTTGTTTCTTCTGCTTTCAATTCAGTTCCTACCGTTCATCCTCATTCTGTACATATCTTTCTTCTTACCGTATACTTTTTCCCTCGTCTTCCTTTTTCTTACATCCTCTCCTCTGCTCTCACAGTTCCTCATTTCCCCCCTCTTACATCCCCTGCTGCTTCCTCTCCTTTCTTCTTCCACTCTCTGTGCCATCAGTGCCCTCTGCTGATTGATGGTAGCTTCACATCACACTGAAGAGGCTCAGCAGACATTATTTTACAGGTTTTTAGGTGTCCGGCAGTGTTGGACGATGAGCTGACACCTAAGAGCAGTTGTTTTTGGCTCTCTTTCCCCTGCAGCTATTCCACTAAATCTCTGGAAAATGTCTGTTTTTCCTCAGGTTGTTTGCCTCTGTGGACAGAGTGCTAAAATGACCAGTGCCTGCAGTTTGGGGGATGATTTTTTTTTACCCAAAATTTCGAGAGGGCAGGAGTACACATGGTTTCTTAACCTCCTTTTTTTATTACTTGAACCTGCAATAATTACAGGAGTATTATTCCCTGATGCATCTACATTTATTTAGAACCCATTTCCTAAAGTCACTCACGCTGATTTGCTTCTGGTATTTAGCCCGCTTTGATTAATTAATAATCAAGGTCATGAAATCAATACGCTGCCGTCTATGGCATCTTTAATGTCGTTAAGAAACAAATGACAGTTGACATATGGGCTCTTACATGTGTCAACGTGGAAGTCAATACATCATCTAATACATTAGCATTAAACATCAATCAAACTGAAGTAATGCTTTGTTTCCATTGATCACATACACTATGAGGCGTCTTTTTGTATAAGGCTTAAAATGAAATGGAAGTATCCCTGACTGTATTGTTGTCTTTAAGACCCAGTTACATAGAGGAGGAACAAAATACAAAAAGTCATAAATGTGTTGCTGCTGAGACTAATTGCCTTCAGGTCTAATCTTGTTGTTTCATTTACAAAGAGAGTATTACAGCTAAGCTGAGCTAACAACTCATCCTATAGGCAGTAGTTTGGCTGTGGGTGCCTGTGGTGGCGACTGTGTTGTGGACTCAACATAGTCATTTGTTAAAGCTGTAGTAGCTTTTATGAAAATAACTGTTTGTCCTATTTGCTGAAGCGTCCATACAGTGGTACATGAGACTACATCATGACATAGGAGCGGGTACTTCCTGCTATCTCTCTGTCAGCTCTGCTAAAAGTGTGCTAAATATACGTCTCTTTTGCAAACCTTGGTGGAGTTTATGTGGCTGGTGTTTGACGATGATGGCATGTACCTACAGGCCATCATCAGGATGAGGACATCAACTCACTGGACTGTGAACGTTCCTCCTGGTGACCTCTAGCTAGCTAGCTGTTAGCTAGCCAGGTTGATGTTTACAAATGTAAACATCAGTAAACATCGAAGAAAGATGGAGAAGAATGAGTACCAGCTGCACTACCATCCTGCCAGCCATTGTACAGACATTTATCAGGCACTGTAATATCTTTGATTCGCGACATTCAACCAGGTGACTCCTTTTCTGTCTGCGAGAGGAGGAGTGTGCTTTATGGTGAATAAGGACTGGTGTGCTGGTGGGCATGTGAGGTGCTACCGTTTAAGCTGTGGATAACTGCTATAATATACAAATTAGTGCCCCACGGATGACGTGACATACATTGTGCATAGCATTAGTTCAGGCAGGACACGATGTCAAGCTCAGCTCACATCCCAGCTACATCAGCTTATCTCAAACAGCCCAATCAACTGATAGATCATATGACTCCTCTTCATGCAACCAATTGGTGAATCTTGTCCAGGGCGCCCTATTTAAGCTGCTCTGATCTGCCTACTGTTGCTGCTTCCTCTGCAAGCCGCTTTGCAACCCGCCTCCACCCCAGCTCCTCCTTTTCATGCTGTGTCTGACTTATCAATGTCATTTCTGTTTGTCACTGATGCTGCTCTGTTCTGTTCCCAGGGGTCTTTGCTGCTGCTCTCCCTGCCTTAGGCTTTCCATGTAGGCACATGGAAGGGCAGAGAGGTGTGCTCCATTATAGAGCCATAGTAGAGCCAAAGTTTACTTTGACTAAAGCGGTCCTGACTAGTTTAAAGTAAAGTTACGCACTTAAAATAAAGTTATGGAGGTTAGGTTTAGGAAAAGAAACATGGTGATAACATACCTTAAAATTGCCCAAAGTTCACGTAAAGTCCGCTTCTGTGCATCACTGTCCTGGGGAAAGTCCTGTGTTTTGTGACCAATCCAATACCCCAACCTGCCCCTTACAAGGTCGATTTCCTGTCAGCGCATTAGTCAGGTGATCGCAGCCTTCCAAATTACGTGGGTTATGAGCAAATTACTGGCTCATCAGTTTGTGAAATATGTATGAAATTCTGATGTATTACTTTTCATAAGATAGTGTATGAACAGTGTAGGAGAACAGCCTGAATGTGGATGTAATGACTCAGTGGGTAAAGGCAAATAATAGAGCAGCTAGTGCAGTAGTTCAAACTGGTGGGTCACGGTCCAAAAGCGGGTCACAGGTCCATTCTGAATGGGTAGCGAGTGACGAGTTTGTAAAAAAACACACTTTATTTTAAAAGATAGTGAATGTGAGCAAGTGACTTATGGACAGCTACCCAGCAGACACAGCAAACTGGCTTTCAAACTTAGGTATGATGCTGAATATATTAAACTGTGTGGACCTTGAAGAAATGACTAAGGAGAAATCTGGACCCAGTGGTTGGAGCAGTTGGGAACCACTGAGCCAGAACAAGTTCAGAAAATTGCATCACTTTACTGTGATTCAGCTTTTATATTCAGGAAAAGACAACGATATAGCAATATCCAAAATCTAAGATGATATCTAGTCTCATATCATGACATCGATATAATATAGATATATTGCACAGCCTTACTTTAAGGTTGCAGTAACCTACTCTAGATATACCATCTCCCATACAGACTGAAAGGAAGCAAGTAGACAAGGAAGGCAGAAGAGCTCTGGAGTTGGTTCTGATCAGATGATCAAACTATCCGCAGAAGCCTCGGAGAGGAGGGGATGCACATCCTGCTGAGTGTGTGTGTGTGTGTGTGTGTGTGTGTGTGTGTGTGTGTGATGAATGTTTGATTGTGTCAGGGGAGATTTCTGACATATCTGGAGCAGAGACAGACGACATTTTGCTCATTAGAGAAAAAGGAAGGTGAGAGATGGATGAGGAATGAGAGAGCGAGGGGGGAGGACAGACAGACAGACAGACGGATAGATGGATGAGTAGACGGATAGTTATGACAAAAAATAATTACAAAAATATAAGAGTAAAAGTGTGAGATTAGAGAGAGGATGATGAGCTCTGCAAACTGGAAGGTGGAGAGAAAGTAAGGAGGTGATCATTAGGATGGAGAGAAGAGGTGAGCAGAAAGGGATCATTAAGGAGATGTAGATTTACATGGTGATTCTATTTATATATATATATATGTATATATATATGACTATGTAAGAAAAGACGCTGAGAAACAAACGGTGGCAATTAGGTCTCTGTCACTCCTTGAATCAAGTACTAACACAATCATTCTGTGAGAGGGAAAATGTTCCGTCTAATAATACTCACAATAATTCTATAATTACAGTGATTGCAATTTAGTATAATTATGATAATTCTGCAATTATGAATCTGCAGCTCTGAAACGATTCGGGGAAGCCGAGTCAGTGGAAACAGCAGAGAGCAGTCATAAATTCAGAGAGACTCACAAAGTGTTTTGCACTCTCCCTCCTTAAAGATGCATGGTGTATTTTGGGGGGAAGCAGATATGAGTCACAAGATGTTCATTTGCAAATGCGCTGAAAAAGTAGCTCTTGAATGGAGCCGAGCCAACAATAAGCCCGCGCCTTTGTATCGGGAGAGGAGGATCACCGAGGCCACGCCGTGACTTTAGAACTTCAAACACACTCCAGCAGATCCAATTCCTCTGTGTGGACGCTTTACTTATTCAGCACTAAGACGCTATGAAAGACTTGTTTGATATTTCAGGAGTTCTAATTTGCTTCCGAAAGCGGCTTTACATCTTTACAGAAAAGACACTCTTTACTGAGGCACTGGTTGACTGTGAACATGACCTTATTCATCCGAGCATCCTACATTATTCCTATGAATCTTTACCCAGCCAAACAGTTTCACTTTGAACAAACACAACTGGCTCTTTGTCCCTATTTAACATCACAAGCTGATGACCAGCATGCTCGTTTTAACTATAACAGGGACACGTGTCTCAGTTATCCAGAGCAAGTCGACAAGCAGCTTTAAATCTTGTCAGTGCTCTTAATCAGAGACCTTAATTAAGAAATGTGCCAGGCTTATTCTCATTGGTTAGGGACTTTTTCCCTTGTAAGAGGGTGTGTAAGAACAAATTTATTAAGTACATGCAAAGCAATTTTGTCTGCTGCATCTCATAAAGACCCCAAAGGGTGCGTTTCATATTACACACCGAGGGACGTGACAAAGTGTTGGTGTTTGATTATTTGGGGATTTAAAGAAACTTCCATAATCGAGTACTCAAATTAAATTATTAGTTATAAGTTATTATTAGTACTCAAGCAATGTAAGAATAGGAACGTAATGTTGTGCTCACACCAAACACAATGCGAATTTTTGCACTTGCGCCGTATTTTGTGTTGACTTGCTTCATATACATGTAAAATCGCTGAATCGATGCATGAACTTCCGCTGAACCATCTGGCTTCAGTTAACCTATCGAACCAAAAAACTAAATTTAACATGATAAAAATCAGACTTTCTGTTGCTGCCGCTAACATTAACGTTATATAGGTTAAACACAGCGCTGGGGGAATGTCTCCGGAGCCAAGTCAGTTCATTTTCTGCCCTGTAGCACGAGCTAACACAGCAAACAGTGACTAACATCCAGTCTGAGCCTGATCTGATCCTTTGTTTTATGTCAGCTGTCACACAGGTGTTTTCTGCAAATGACAATTTCATGCACTGCGGCGCAACAAAATCGCACCCCCTAAACGGCAGCAAAAGGCAGTTTGAGACTGTTTATTTATGTTACTTACCTCATTTCTGGCCACTCATTCCTTTTTTTATCTCAGTGTGAGAGAGTATTTTGTTTTGCTCATATGCCATTTGTACTCCATCGCAGAAAAAAGCCCCACAAGCACAAAACAGCCAATAAAGTCATTTATTAACGTACTTTGTGTGAAAGACAAAAATAAACACTCAGTTGTGTATAGTTCATTCCATATAGTCTTTGGTTTATTCAGGTAACTTAGGAGAAGCAGCACCGAAACAACAAACACTGGAGAATAGTCTCTTAAAGGGACAGAGACATCCCCCATTGATTTTAATAATTTTAAATTTTAACTTGAAGTGTGCACTGTGCAGATGTATTATCTAAGAAAAAAAGAAGTCAGATCAGGGCTCGGTATCAGCAGATACTCAATGATAAATGACTCGAATTGGGATCTGGGGCAAAATGAAAAACTTGATTGAGACATTCCTAGTTTTTATTATTGTGGAACCTCAAACAACGAAGAAGTAAAGCCAGTTTGAACCAGAAGGGCCCTCGGAGAGCGCAGACCAACGCCAAATGCCCAATCTCACAATGGTTAATGAAAGTGAAAAATATTTGTGTACTTCCCTGTGACCTGGATCTGCTCAAAAATATAAGAGTTTAACCTCTCTAGCCAAATACTGAACTCTCCAACAAGTGTCACGAAATCCTGCTGACAAACAAAACCTTGCAGAGGTAACAAAACACAGTGGGTAAAGGAAAGAAGTGCCAGCCCTCGATTCAGATGTTTGTCGAGGTGGATGCTTAAAATACCACCAGAGAATACAAACGATGAGCTGTCTGGTTTATATAAAAATATATCTCTTCTGAAACAGATAAACCAATAAGGAATACATTCTTATGAAACCAGGATCAGTGACCCCAGCCAGGTAAAATGACATAAACATATAACCAAGTTTGTGAAGCAGCAACCTCCAGTAACCCCGGCCCCCTGTCACAGCTGCTTTCCCTGCCCCCGCCGTTAACCTCCGCCACCCAACCAGCGACGAGCCCATCGAGTCGTGGCGAGGAGATGAAGTCTGACCCTGAGGACACAAACTGTTTTAACTTGAGTTCATCGCTGACTCACGGAGGTGAATGCTCTCACACCACATTAGCTTAATAAACGGATGCTTCCCCTGTCTGAGGTCAGCCATGCGTACTCATCCTCTTCCGTCGTGGCTTATTATGGATGAGGCTGTTAACACTGGAAAAGCCTTGTTTGTTTCAGCCCACAGGCTTTGTGCAGCTGATTCATTCTGTGCTGCTCGAATGGCAGCTTCGCTTTAATGGCTGAAATGTAAAGTTCAAGGAATCATAAAGGAGGTGATCAGGTTCATAAAGATTTTAATATGAAAAGAAAATATTCACCTACTCTTTTGTTTTTATCTCCTTTGTAGATGTTTGCCATATCTCGACTGTATGTTGCCCATATTATCTTCATGTGTGCCATATTTTGACCACATATTTGCAATATTTTCTGCTTTATTTTAAGTCATTTCACCTTGTCTATATCTAATCAAATTTTCTTTTATTTGTTTTATGCACAGTAGGAATTGTGGGGGGGGGGAAGTCAAAATCAGGAAATGAAGACCCTACTTTTTCCTATGTATGTTTTTTGACGTTTGTTATAGTAATTCTGCATCATGACAGCTGTACTTTTAGATACAGTTCCCCCCTCTATTAAATATGAAAGGAGGCCCACACATGCTTGAGCTTCACACTGCTGACTTGTATAATCAGAACAGACATGTCCTGTGTTTTTCAGCCTTCTATGATTATATTTACCCTTTACAGCTGGCACATCCTGACAGCTGAGAATGTTACTGTCAGGTATTGTCCCCCCTCTATTAAATATGAAAGGAGGCTGAAAATCACAGGACATGTCTGCTCTGATGACACAAGTCAGCGGTCCTGAAATGTGTGTTTCTCTTCTATAATACACATTCTACGGGCTTCCTTCGCCTTTCAAACGGGGCAGAGCTCCGTGGGAAACAGTAGGAGAGACACAGCCCGATGGGGAACCGGGATCTGACACAATTGCGGAGGGAGAAGCAGGTCTGTGGAGCTGTGCGCCCGACGAAAAAACAAGCGCGTTCTTTTGGAGGTGTGTCACTTTCAAAATGACTTCTCATTATATTCCATTGTTGTGACCCACCTGTGCTGTGTCCATCCTTTTGCACCCTGACAAAGACCAGAGATTTGAAGCTGGTCGGCGTTTTAATGTAAGCAGCCATGTTTTGCTTTTTAACTTAATTCAGATGCATCTGTTCCTGCTCCACGCATGAGTGCCTGAAGTTCATCTTTTGTTCCTATAGGTGAATTTGTGATGGTCTACCTGTTACGCACTGTTTCCATCTTCTGCCTGACTTTGCGGCTGCTCTAACCGATTTTGGCCCTCACCGGTGTTATTACTCCTCGCACATGACTTGACAATAGCTTGACAATGGTGTTAGTCCTGCCCATGGTGCTGATTGGCTGTTTTTTTATTATTATTATTATTATTTTAACCCAGAAACTGCTGTTTCATGTCACATTGCCAGATGAATTAGTCAACTCAAGCTTAGAGGAGTGGGCAGATTCAAAGGTCTGGACTGTAGACCTGTCCCTCTTATACAGGGACAGCTGGTACTGTTACACCTCCGCCTCTGGCGAGACAACTCTGCCCCCCCATTGTTCCTCTTATACAGAACAGCGAAGCAGCCTAACAGCGGGAAAATCCCGCCTTAAAGAGTCAGCGTAAAAAGGACTAGTGTGTCTTTTTCCCTTCTTCAGACCAGATCTTTCCCAGCATCTTCTCAGCTCCCCTGTGCCTCTGCCTCTAACTATTAAACTGCAAATTTCCAGTTGAGTTCATTTGCACAGTACAACAGAGACACCCAGTGATAAAAGCAAATGCACTGATGAAACGATAGGAAAGAAAAGAAGCAGAGAAAACAACAACAAAACATCAACAGTATTTGTTCCCTTCCTCGTATCTCCTATGCTCTGATTCATTTTTCATCCCCATGTGGCTCGGGTGAGTCCTGCCCTCTGTTCTGCTCCCACTGATCAAACACAGAAAATCCCTCTCTCTCCTTCCCACATAAATACCTCCTCAAATGAATCAGTACAGATCAGTACAGCAGGTGAGACAGAACAGAGCAGAATAGACTCAAGTAGAAACTTTGTTTTTAATAATTTGCTGTTTTCTTCCCACTGACCTGACTCATGGAGGAATAACTCGCGCTCTGTTACAGCTGTTAGGTTCCAGTTTGCAAGATTTATTCACTCAGTATATTGACAGAGTTTGCATTAAAGGGATAGTTCACCCCAAAATCTAAAGTCCATAATTTCCATTTTACCTGTGGCGCTCTTTATTAGTCTATGTTGTCTTGGTGTGAGTTGCTGAGTTTTGGAGATATTAGCCATAATAGAATACATTCAGTTGATCTTAACTGAATATCCTCAAATGAGGACATCTCATTTTGGGTTTACTTGAACTTATATTTTATTCTGCTTAATTCAGACCTGTTGTCCTCGTTCATGGACACTTTTTGTGCCATCTAGTGGTAGTGACAGAACAATACACTAATCCTTGTAAAAACAAGATGGCAGCCATTTCTGCTTGGTCTGTCTGTAGCCAACACAAAAGAGGACATGGAACAAAACCTGACCACATTTTATGGTTGAAACTTGTTTAGTTATGATTAATGATGTTTGATATGGCAACAAATTTGGCTAATTTTAGCAACAAAAACAAGCTAAGACGCTCTTAATTCGGAAGTACTAGTTTGAAGACATTGGAATTTTATTACTGTCTCGTTTTACGACAATGGGGCTTTATTGTTATTGACAATGTTTAGTTGTGTATACTTATCAGATCCTACTGATCCCACATAGCTAGGGGAAATTAAATACAGTATGCATACTAAACAAAAGTCCAGGTCTCAGGAGGATGTGTTTTTTCCGATTTAAAAATTAACCCTGACATGATTCTGTTTTTTTTTTTTAATTAAAAGAAAAAGCAGAAAATGATGACCCCATGTTTTTTACCCAGCATGCTTTATCAACTATGGCATGATTCTCGTGTGTGTCCGCCATCCTAATTAGCCTAAGTCTAGCAGAGCTCACTAGGAGTCCTTTATTTCCGTGTGTGTGTGTGTGTGTGTGTGTGTATCTATGGGATCCTTATTAAGTGTGGCAGGACTTTTCCAGCATGCATGCACATATTTATGCGTATCTGTTGGGGATGCGAACAGGCAGGGCTGTGCAAAAACAGTGCAAGAAGAATGAAATGTTGCATGAAAGAAGAAAGGAGAAAGAAGAAAAGAGAGACAAAGGCAACAAACAGACACACATCTGCTCGCTACATGTTAAATGCTCATGTTTTCATTTTTATGTTTTTTAAGCAGTAGAAAGATGCAGAAGCACATTATTGTTGAAACTGCATGGCATTAGATTAAAGTCCTTATTAAAGCATATTTACTTTGTTTTTTAATTACATGTTATTAAAAAGTATTACAGCTGATGATTGGCTTTGACAGCGTACATGTCTCTCTTGAAGCAGAGTTGTAGTAAAGTAAGAGTAGAAGATAACGCCAACCTGAAATTAAAATCAAAACGGAAGCACAGTGAAATTATTCAAATTATTCATGTGTCCTTGCCGTGGCTCGCTAAAAGATTAGATCCACTTCAGCATAACTGCAGTCAGAGTACTCGCCTTGTCGGCAGCATCACACCTTTAAGTCAGCACATCTTTAATCCATTATTCACACTGGTAGTCAGTGGAAACCTCAAATCAAGACAGCTTATTTTAAACATGGACACTTTGGGCTCATATCACTGCAGCGGCCACTCTGGAAGTCTTTAATTACATACTGTATTTTTACTCTGCGTCCATTCTCCTGCAGGGAAATAACAGCTTTAATTTCTCTGAGAATACAGGCCGTCAAGCTTAATTGTTATCATTTCATCCCTTTTGAAGGACTTGAGTTGCCGTGTCCACCTCGCAGCCGTACCACTGTCAGGAGAAAGATAGATAAATGAGGGAGAGAATGACCTTAATCACAGGCTGTGCTTGTGAAACAATGAGCTGCTGTTGAAGGTAGAAGCTTACAGAGCTGAAGGAACCCTGTGAAGTGTCTTTGCTACAGGCCTGCTTCTCTCAGATGTTGCTGTAGCTGTTTGATAAGACGGCATGTGGTCGTCAGAGCCTTCGGGGGATGATGTGGAGAGACAGGAGAACCTTGTGTTACTAAACGTGTCCTTCAGTGTCTGTGTGATAGTCAATACAGCACTTAACATGTTTACTCAGAGGGAGCTGCAAAAAGTTTGTTTTATTTTTGGAAAATTGATACTGTGGCCTGTATTGTAACTTCAAGTATCATGTTAAGTGATGTTTTAAGTGATGTGGTCGTATCCAATGTCAGGAAGAACATCTGATTTCAACTTTGCGGCAAATAAGTAGAGACATGGCAAAAGTTTTCCGAGATGGAAAGTTACAGTTCATTCATTTTCATCTGCTTATCTGGGGCCAGGGCGCGGGGGCAGCAGGCTGAGCGAACGCTCTCCAGCTCCTCCTGGGGGACACCAAGGCGTTCTTAGGCCAGATAGATATTTAATCCCTCAAGTGTGTTCTGGGTCTACCCAGTGTCCTCCTTCCAGTTGGATGGGCCCTGAAAATCTCTTATGGGAGGTGCCCAGGAGGATCCTAATCAGATGACCCCTTTCGACACATAGGAGCAGCGGCTCTCCTCCGAGCTCCCTCCGGATGTCTGAGCTCCACACCCTATCTCTAAGGCTGAGCCCAGACACCCTTCAAAGGAAACTCTTTTCAGCCACTTGATCGCATTCTTTCCGTCACTACCCAACGCTCATGACCACACTGTAGGTGAAGTTGTGATATAGATGGACAAGTAAATGGAAAGCCTTGCCGACAGTCAAATCACCAAAAAAATGTTGGGATTGTACATTTCTGCAAACAGATACATTACATCTGTACATTAACGTGGTTATGTTTAAGCACACAAGCCACTTGGTTATGGATAGAAAAGAGATCATGTCTGGGCTTAAAACACCCCCATTTGGCGGCACAAAGGCAACTGGAAAACATGATGCCAAAAAACAATCTGACATGGTTGTTGAAGATTGTGATTAATACACAATATTTTCTGGGACAATGTTTCAAATACTTAACAATAAATTGTGCTAAATTTTGACTGTTGTCTGAATGTTTTCCCTTTTTTAGACTAGTTGACGAGTCTTTTTGTTTAGTCGACAGGAGCATCCCTACTGTCGACCCTGTCATGTTCTCAGAACTTTGCATCACTTCCAGTATTTCCTCCCCCTAGTGGTTGTTTGTGAGTAAGTCCCTATTGTCTCTATGTATTGTGCTGCTACTGTTGTGATTGGTTGTTTGAGTCACATGACACAGCCAGGTGATCATTCAGAGACTTCATTCAGGAAATGCCTCAGTTGGGACATGTGGTCAGCTCACAGCTACGGCTACTTGATCTTTTCCTTCCTCTGCTGTGTCTTGGAAAGCTCTGCGTGTAAGTAGAGTTTATGTTGATAGTTCATCATAAGCACCATGTTTGTATTCTGTTGATCATTAAATGCATTTAAATGTTTAGTTGATCTCCATGTGAACATTAAACTAGCTTGGACCAGATATTCAAGAGCTTCCTGCTACGAGCATTTGGTCTGTGTTTTTGAGCTTTTTAACTTAATGTGCCGTATTTACAACATGTTTCAAGGTATTTACAGGTTATGTATATTATGCACCATATCTGACTGACAGTGTGGAAGTTTGGGGCAACACTTACAAAAGCAACATACAACCATTAAACATCCTTCAAAGGAGAGCAGTCAGGACAGTGTGGTTTACAGGCAACACACTGCTTATAAAGTCACATGTATTAAACTTTTTGGATCTGGTCAAATATAAAACTGCAATAGTCATGTTTAAAGGGAAATTTTGGTTTATTTCAACCTGTCTCCTTTTGTCCTAAATTTCTTTCAAGTGACTAGTGACATAAAAATAATAAGTCACGGTATGAGATCGCTGCTTGTTCTCGCGATATATCGGCCGCACTTCGGAAAGTAGAGCTAAATGGTAAACAAACATGGCACCACACCGGTAAGGTAAGACAACACGTTTACACGTCGTTTTCTATATGTTCTCTGACATTTATCCTAACGATATGAGGTGGTCTTTGTGGAAAAAAAGCTTGTTTAGTGGACTAACTTTGCACTTGAAGTATGCCCGTTCACTTACCTTTTAACAGGTCTGACGCTACTATGCGCCCCGGCTGTATCTAGGCTAACGGCTAACATGCTAACTATTATTTTTATGTCATTAGTCACTTGAAAGAAATTTAGGACGAAAGGAGACAGGTTGAAATAAACCGAAATTTCCCTTTTAAGATGAGTTGAAATAGAGCACAAATATAAATCAATTTAAAAAAAACGACACATAAATGTATGTTTGGCAGATATATAGACGAGGAAATGTGTTAGGGAAGTGCATATTTATTTTCTAACACTGGACGGTAAGTGGGCTGTAAATAAGTTGGGTTTATTACTTATTTATTAATTGAGTGGTAAACAGACTGGGGATAGTTGTATAATAGTTGTACATAAATTTGGGAATTTGTTAAAAAAAAAGAATATGAGTTAAAAGAAGAAATATAAGAAAGGTGTAGGGACATGTAAGTTTTACTTCTACCTGCTTCTTTTTGGACATTGTTATCTTTGTCTTGTTTGTTTTTTACTATGTTTTTTTCTTTTATTTTTGGTTTGAAATGAAGTAATTTATTCACGTCAATTTACGTATAATGTTGTTTGAATACCATCAAGTAATTGGTGCCGTCTTTCTGTATCGTTTCAGTTTTACAAAAGAAATCTTTTGATGAGGATGACGACAACAGTAAAGGACAGAATAGACTCCAAAACCATTTTTTGTTAAATAAAGTTATGTTTACCGTCTCGATTCTCATAAAAAAAATTTCAGTGAGACAGAAGAGAGGCACATTGATAAATAAATGCTGACAAACATATTTTGGGCGTTTTGGACATTAAAGCAGAGATAGAGGATAAATACTTTGTGAGGGAAGTACCAAAATATACACAATCTTTTCCTGCAAAATATTTCCATCAGGGCCCCGCTGTTGTATCCTGAACTACACTTGTTTGTCAACAAAAGGCTGCCCAATTAGATTATCGCTGCAGGCCCACTTGTCCAATTAAATTACACTGGGGGTTCTGGATTGTCCACTGGAATTAAACCCCTGACCGACTGAGTGGCTGCGCAGGAAGTTGTCAGGAACTGGGACTTGTCAGTATGAGTTAGTGCTATTGCTCTTTCTGTGTGTGTGCGTGTGTGTGTGATGAACACTTAGCTCCCATCGGCCGCTGTCTCCCGCCGAGGCTGCCGTTCGATTTAATCAAGTTGACACACCAGGTGGGACAGAGTTAATCACCCTGACCTGACCCGCAGAAAGAAAGCGGCCCCCAGCCGTGGGCGCATTCGATTTGAGTTTATCATGCTAAACAAGGTGCTGGGAAGGAAGAGTTATGAGACAGAGGGAGAGATGGAGAAAGAGACGCAGAGCGAGGGATGATATCAAGGGCATGGGAAAAAATGCCAGAGCGTATTGTGCAGCATAAACATGGACAGGGAAACTCTAGAGAATGTTCTTATGGGTTGACTGAGCAAGTGAAAAAAAAAAAAAAGACTGCCTCCACATCAGCTGCTCGCTTCTCCTGAATCACGTCATGACTCATTCAGTGTCCCTGTGTAGCTGAATGCATTCAGAAAGGCACTAACTGCAAGAGCTCAGCACTTGTTCACCATCAAAAGGTATAAGGAGTCAGCAGACGAGTCCATCGGCAGCAGAAAGGTCAAAGCGTTTATGCATCCCTGTAAAGGCTTAAAGTCCATCAACTGAAGGGGATAAATGGAAATGACACCATAATGTCATTGCGGGATTTGTAAACCTAACAGCTCTGCTGCACTGACAGAGGGTTTGCGTCTGAGATAGAGACCATTTGCCTGCAGCCTGGGCTCTCATATTTTTTTATGTTCATATTGTACAATTCCAAAAAAACACATCTTTCTAATATTTATGTTTGATTTGAATGCGGGGAGTAGTTTGTACTTTTTTTTAGCACATCGGAAATGTGAGCGTCCTGAAGTAGAAGTGTGAGTTTTATGAAAAGACTGTATAAAAGTAGTGGAAGTAGCCACCATGACATCAACGATTGGTTTGTGTGTTATTGTTTGAAGTCTAGAGTTTGGCATTTTGGCCGTCGCCATCTTGTTTTTTTGGAGCCAGAAGTGACTGTATTTGAACAAGAGGGTGGAGCTGTGGACGAGCGAAGGGTACCAACAAATAAAGCCGTCCTTTGACATTGGCAATACCAGAGTGACGACACATCCATTGACTCCTGTGGTGTGCTGAAGTTAAGCCTCACGCGCCCTCTAGTAGGGCATGAGGGCATTACCTTTCCGACCAGAAAACCCATTCACTTACAGTATGTCTGACGCGCACTTTCTTGTAAGTTGATGAACAGTCTGTAACCATTAATTAGGTGAACTATACTTGCCATATATGGATGTTTTGGGAGCAGCAAATGACAAAAAACATAGTTTTAAACAATAAACAATATTGGACCAAATCTGTTTGTCTTCCAGTCAGCTGAGCGCGCTCTGTCAGTTTTTCCACTCTGTGCAAACCTTCACATTTACATAGAACCTCTTGGTGAAACACCTTGGGGAAAGTCAAGCATGTTTGAGTACATGAAATAAACATGAGTGCTTGTTTCATCTCATCTTGAAACCGATGTGTCAGCCATATCCAAGAGAGTTTGAGCCATGTCTCAAAGACGGGGTCAGCAGCAGGACAGCTCAAAAATATTCCTCTGTGTAGAAAACATCAGCATCAGAGATATAAAAAGATGAAGACTGTGTCAGGAGTCATGAGGCAGCTTTTAATTGCTGTGACTACGACCATGTTAATGACTTTGATGGTGAAAATAATGCCTTGAGTCTTTAAGACAGTGAGCTGATGGTGAATAAATGTATGCAGGTTTTATCCGGTGTTCATCGATGTCTGTCTTGATGAGGATGATGAGGAAGAAGAAGACAGCATCAGGGAATGACAATGATTTTGACGTGACTGTTGCAGCAGCGTAACCAGTTAGCTCACCTGTTGTGTATCCTACAGCCTGCAGCTGCCAGTCTGAATGTTACTGATGAAGGCTGATTGTTATGAGGTGAAACAGGAGGCGTGTGTTTGCTTCAGCTGTCCGAGGATGAGAGGAATGAGCATCGAAGAAAAAACAGCTCAGTCGCAAGAGGAAAATGTTTTCATTGTATGTTTCTGCAAACCACAGATAGGTTACATTTGTATATTTTGTCATATGTATCATCAATGTTTTTGAAGTGACGTAGTATATTACTAGCTGTAGCTGACTTTGTCTCTGGGATGTGGAGAGGATGGTCGATGGTGTGATGACACCTGCCAAGCTACACACAACTGTTCGGTACCAACAAACAAAACAGTTTGTTTTTCAGCGAGTCATTGCTGTGTTTTCAGCAGCTTTTTGGCTTCCAAACGTGGGTGTTTTTTTAAGCAGCCTGTCGCTGTTTTCCCACCGAGAATAGTTACACAAATGGCAGTTGATTTTTACTGAGATATATCGCTGCATTTCCAGCTGGTATTTTAAGTCAAAACATGATCTTTTCCCTAACCATGACCAAGTGGTTTTTGTGCCTAACCTAACCAAAAGTTTCAACATGTCTGCTATATTATAATGTACAAATGCAACGTATTGGTGGTTTGCAGAAATGCACAATGCCAATATTTATTCTGGCAAAAAAAAAAAAAATCCTCCTGAACATGTTTAAGGACATGTTGTTGCTATTTGGTCCGCTTTAAACGAATCCAATCGATCAACCAATCGATGAGCCAGGTTTTCTTCTTCCTCGTGCATGTCAGTGGTCGTTTCGGGCAATACTGCCCCCAAACGAGCAGCTGTTGTAACTGCGTGACGTTGTCCAGGAGGTTTGGTCCACTTTAAAAAGTGCAGTGTGAAAAAGAACCGAACCAAATGAAGGTGTGAATTTTTTCAGCATTCCCCGCCCAATTGAACTGAGTCCCCCAGACTATCCTGGTGTGAATGCACCCTTAGCCAATTAACCAGGTACTGACTGGATCTTAAAGTGTATTAATAGTTTATAGCATAAACAAGGGGTTTGGTACTTTCTGGGTAATTTTCTAATCTAATAGTCACTGGGACTTTGGAGCCCAAAGAACTAAACCAGGTCCTGTTAACACACTCCTGTTCACAATGTCCATCACATCTGAAGAACTGGGAGGTTAAGGTATGTTTTGAATGTCCTGCTTCACAACTGTGATGTTTGAATTCACAGACATAGATAGGATTGGTTTGTTTACTCACCTGTAGGCCTCACCAGCAGGCCTACTTGCTCACTGTGTGACTGAATTAATGCTATATACAACATATTGCAGCTACAAAGCTCGTGTTTGATCTGTTGTTGATTTTCTGAAAGTAAAGGTCCTCAGATCAAAAGACTAAAAAGGGTTTTTCATGTAAATGAATCCAAGTTGTGAGGATTGTTTCAACAGAATCAAGTGATGTTGTGTCCGTATGCAGAGTGCTGTAACTCTCTCTGTCTGTTGGAGTTTGATTGAAAGAATGGTTCATAATTGATATTTTATCTGACGCCTATTATTTATAAAAGTAATATTCATACTGGTTTAAGTAACAAAAATGTGAGTTTTGTGTGAAAGGAATGAAAGGCCTGTCCTAAATAGACGCCTGCCCTAAATATAGGCCCACTGATTTGGATGTTGGGATCGTAGATTATGAGAATTTCAGAAGCTTTCTCGTTGAAGCCCTTTATGAAAATTTGAAGAATGCTGACAACACTGATATGAACATAACATAGAGGCTCTTTTTGTAACCCCAAGATTCATATATTCATCAGTAATTACAGTGCCTGCATGCTGTCCTTTTTCTCTCTTGCGTCTAACGTCTTGTTAGCCAGAATGTTTTCAGGACATTGTGTGTGTAAACATTATGAATCTGTGATACTACTTATTCTGAACTTAATATATTTCTCCCTTTCTCTGTGTATTTAAATCTCGTCTTAACGACAGTGTTGTAGAAAAAAAAACCTGTCAAATGCTAGTTTTGATTCAGCAGACTGACTCCAAACTAGCAGCCTGAATCAGACTTAAAAGGATAGTTGGGTCGATCCCCTCTTCAGATATTTATTGTCATGTCTTGTGGACCATGTGCACACCCATGTGAGGAGCAGACCTTAATAATTCACAGAAACATTCTTAAGTTATGTTCAACATAAGTGACCGAGAGAGAGAGCGAAAACATCAAACTGCCAATTTCTAGCGTGCAGTTTGAGGTCACGCTCTCGTCTAGCAGACGAGAGATGAGGAAAAAAACACACAGCAGGAGTCAGTGCCAGCAGACTTCCACATCCTTTCTCTCGGAGGACCGCTCACTTCAAATGGTTCACTGTTGACACAGGAAAAGATGAAAAGACCTTTTTCCCTCAGACGGGGAGAACTTTTTCTGGGACTTCTCTTGGTGACAGCGCCTCTGCGACCGGCTGCAAGTTAAATATTTCAGTTGAAATCCACTGACTTAAATTGAAAAGAATTGAGGAAATTAGCAAGCGGGATTGAAAACAACAACTTGGGCTCGAGGCACACGGTAGACTAATTGATTTGATTACATCACACAGGAAGCTAATGCAATATCGCTGCAACAAACACCAACTCTGTGAAGATTATAATGGTTTTGTTAAGACTGAGTAAGAAGAAGTGTTGATTCATCTATGTGTTAATTTTTAAGCAATTCAGCTGCTGGTGGCGTTGGATTAAATCATTTGTGTTATTGGTGTATAAAAATATCAAAAATATTCATTAGGCTACAATAATAAGTCACAAAATAATCTAAACACAGAAATAATTGAGCCTCTTTTACCCTCCACAGAGACACTACATCATCTCCAAGGTCTTCATCTTATCTCTTACCTGCGGACACCCACAGCCTCCTCACCTAAAGCATGCCAAGTGTGAAGGACCCTGAGGCCTCCCAATCCATGACAACACACAAATCACACATCCCTTCATGTCTAATAAATTTCCACCACACACACCTGTAAGGACAGTGATGGTTGGAGTAGAGACTCGGATGGAGGATCATGTCAGGGCAGGAGAGTGATGAATTGAACCAAGGGTGGAATAAAATACAGTAAGGTCTCACAAGAGTTTGTGAAATGAGTGAAAACTTTGAGACACAGATTTTGTGTGGTGAGCAGTTATAATGAGAACATTAGATTCCTCCACCGGGGGAAGACTGTGTGAAACCTTCACACACTCTACTCAGCAGCATGTTAGGCACATGGTGTGAGATAATGGTTCAGTTCTGGCAAATAGTCAGTTTAAGACTCAAAACTTCACTGAGATAAACTGGAAAACACATTGTCATGAAGTGAGAGTTGCTGGACTTACATCTACTGGCCTCCACAATCCTCTGCACAATTTCAATGTCACGCTACTTCCTGCTTGTATTATTTTATGCTTTTGTGGTACGAAATCAAACAAGCCGGTCTCACTCTGAAGTTGTCGAAAACTGGTGCTTGGTCAGTGACTTCCAAGCGTCAGACACAGATGAAAAAAGCCGTCCTTTCACGTCGGCATGATACGCGGCTGATCACAGTTGGTGTATAATGGGACCCAGCGGTGTCAGGGGGAAACAGCGGGACAAGAACGAAAGTTAAGGTGGCGGAAGTCTGAGTAGGGCAGGCGGGAGAGGTAGAGGATGGATCCAGCTACCACCAACTTTCACCCAGGAGGCTGATATTTGCTTCCTGTATGATTGTAAAGCCAAATTCTATTGCTTTTTTTCCTGAACCCAACCATGTGTGCTTGTTGTCGAAGGAAAAAAAAACGTGAGTTTGTGGTGTTGTACCAACACAGTGCATTTATTTTGAAAGAGACTGTATGCAAACTGTACATTTCCTGTGAAAACCGAAATGTATTTTGAAAACCGTCAATGCATGTAATAGACTGAAGTTGACACAGTGTCCCAGAACGGCAACAACCAACACACCAGGGTACCTTGCACGTCATATTTCAACGTGGAAAGTCCATGACCAAATGTCGGTATGTGACAAGGTCGGAGTGAGAATGTGTCGACTCTTATTTCCATTTATTTTCTTTCGCATCTGAGCCAACCATATAGCAGCATTTACATGGCAATAAAGTTGTCTGTAAATCAGTGTATACGTCTTTTTGAGCGGCACAACTCCCACGAAATGACTCGTTTCACTATCAGGATTTGATCCATTTGGTCCCTAATTTAGCGGAGTGCTGAATCATAAGTTAGCCATTCAGCTGGTGTAAGTAAGACGCTCGGCCACGGCGCTCGCCTGCCATGAAGTCTTCAGTGTGTCTGCTCTATGGGCCACACAGTGTGGGAATAGTGTCGACACCTTCCGAGTAATTTTATACATGACGGTTGAACCATTTTAGCTTCATGAGCAACTCTCATAGAAATGATTGGGGTGTTAAGACACCACTTGCACTAGTACCTCGGATACATTGTACAGTATTTCTAAAATGTAGGAGCTCTATACTGTAAAGCTCTCACCAGCCAAAGATACATTTACCTTTAACACACCGTGCTCTATTTTTATACATTGCACAATCCATGATTTTATAATGTGTCAGTGTGAGCTGTGGTGGATATCAAATTTAAATGTTCTGTGCTAGCTTTTGTATTTTGTGTTCTCCTCACCTCAGATATTTCAGTTGACGCATGAAGACATAAAAAGATTTTTCTACCGAGACAGAAACTTAAGAAACTTCTCTCTGTGACAGTTGTTGCAGCCGAGCGCGACAGTGCCTCCACGTGTAGAAAAACACAAGCCCGGTGACTTTAGTTTTTTTTTTCTTTAACCTTTATGTTACCCAGGCGATGTTTATGGAAAACACTTGTTTGTTGCAATGCCCTGCTTTATAGTTTCACATGCCTGCGAGCTGCCTGGTGCAACTGCAGCCTTCCACTGTTTGACAGCTCGGGGATGAAGAAGGCTGTGTGCTGTTTGTACCAATCGCTTGGCAGTGTACAAGTGCGTGGATGTAGACATGTATTGTTCTCAGACTGCAGAGGACTGGCAGTGGGTGCCCTACAGAAGAGTTTGAGAGTGTGTAGATGAAGTGTGACCTCCAGACTCACAGACTTATTGGTGGCAGGTATTTTAGGAAACTGCAGGATGGGGGGAACACTCTAAATGCTGTAGGACAGAAAAAAGGAAATCACATAATGCCCCTGGGAACAACAACGCTACTGTGCTGTACATAAATATACCACATGGCTTGGACATGTGTGTGATTAAAACAGGATGTTATTGCTGCATGATCTCAGGAAAACATGCAATTTAAGATAACGTTAAATAGTGAGATGAAGATATGACTCCTGATAAATAAACAGATATTGAAGAATATAGTTTTAGTGTCTTTCTGCTTCAGGTTCATGCTACTAACACAGACCTCAGACAATTAACAGCCAGTCACTCTGAACTCATTGAATACCAGCGCTTGGGTGGTGACTTAGAGGAAGCAAGCCGTCCGTTGACGTTGACATAAACGTGGTTGTTTGCAGTTCCAGCGTGACAGTGCCCCGCGGCATCAGGTGGAAACGCAGCCGGTCAGTAGCTTAAATTAAGGGGGCAAAATGTCTGAGTAGCGAGGGTGGGAGGGGAAGTGAATGGGTCCAGCAATCATTGACTCGCTCACTTTTGGTAAGGAACTGGAACCAGGGCGAGAGAGACAGGATCCAGAATTCGATGGATGTGCCTTTCCATCAAAATAAAAGCACCAAGCTAATAAAAATGCGGTGAAACTTTTTAATTTAAAGAATATAATTTATAAGAAAACCCAAGCCATTAAGTTAACCTTTTTCTTTTATTGTAAATCGATGGTGCGGCAGAATTTAAAGTTTTACTTTGATGAACACATTTTCACTTGATGAATTTGGTGAATTCCGGATCCGCTCTCTAGACCGGAACCAGAATCCAGACAAAATTTAGAGTGAATGGAAACCAGGCTCTTCCCCGTACGTGAAGAGCCTGGTGACGCGAGGCTACTTCCCATATGAATGCAAAGACAAAACCCTGTTCTTTTTTCCTATTATGCTTCTGTTGCCTAAACCAAAACCATGTTATGTGTTGTTAAAGGAAAAAAATAAACATCAATGTATAGTCTGTTATACAAAATATTATACAAATGTCTCATCTTGAGCACCAAAATCATCCCCCCGATATCAAGTAAATCAGATGTGATATTTGAATAATCCCATACAAATAGAATTTCTATGGATAATTTATTATAATCTATTAAAAGTTAAATAAGTTACTGTATGAATTTCATTTCAAATGTTAGTTCAGCATTTTGAGAAATATGTTTATTCTCTTTTGTTCTGAGTTTTTCTTTTTTCTTTTCACGCACTGAGATTATGAAGACAACAGGAAACAACACCAAAACAACCAGTCTCGTGTGACATATATGATGTTGACAGTAAGGAAATGGCAGCTGCTGTTAAAAATGTTTTTTTAACAGGGCACGTTTTGTGGACAGCAAAACATCATTGGGTCGTATTCAACATGAGACACAAATACTATCAGTCAGTAGCATAATCACATTATCACAATGTATTGTCAGGGTTAACACATGATGTCATGATGAAGGTACATTTTAATAAACTGTGCAGCCCTACTTGATTTTCTTCTTTGTGCACAGTTGTCTGAAGATTCAGTTTTGCCTTCAGTCTTTGCTGTGTTTGAACTTTTTGAATGCGGCTATCATTGCACCGTCTAAATTATGGGCAATTAACTCTAAAAAGTGTACAGGGTTGCAGACTGTAAAAAATCTACATGGAAGTCTCCTTAAGTTCTCACCAGAGGCTTTAAGCGCCTGCTGATGGTGCAGTGACACAGTTCTAAGCCCCTGTGGACTCAGCAGAGAGTTTCTGAGTCGGTACATCAGGGTTTAGCCTGCGTGTGTGTTAACCATGTGATGGACCAGCCACCTGTCCGGGGTGTCGCCTTGCCCTCTGCCCACTGCTCAGCGTATGTTTACATATTTTGGTTTCACCTCTCTGTGACCTGAAGTAGCGTTTAGTGAGAGAAGGAAATGATTGAGGTCAGGTCTCGGTTGGTAGTTGCTGTCCATGGTGCTGAAGTTCAGTGTTGAGCCCTCTAGGTCTTTATGTCTTTCTTTATTTCAAACTCAGGACTTGTGAAACGTGTTGGGTGGCAAAGTGACTCATTTCAAACTGGACTGGTATCTTTTCATGCAGAGTTTGTTTGGAGAGGGGATTGGCAATTTGTTGGCAATCCATATTTGTACGGTTTGTTCACACAGTCTGGATGCTCAAGTTTCAACCCAGTCACCAAAATAAACGTTGGCATTGTTTGTTTCTGTAAACCATGAGTATGTCGTCACGCAGCACAGGGGTGTCAACATAACCAGCTGGTCAAAGGGTCCAATCAGGCCCACTGGATGACTTTGCACAGTTACTATCGATGCACTTGTGACGGCTGAGATGTGAAAATGCTGCTTCAGAGACTTCCCTGCCCTGACCAAAATACAGCTCTAAGAAAAAAGAATGAACTTTGAACATATTGTCAATCGGCAGCTTTAGTACAAAATAATCTGTGTCAGACTTATATCCTGACACAGTATTAGTGGAACTCTCGCACATGACCTGATGTGGCTGATACGTTGACACGCTTCTTTATGTTTTAACAATGCTGTGCTAAACGTGCGGTTACATTTAAGGGCAACAGCTTTTTGTGGCACTATTCTGGTAGGAAACGCAGCAACGTCTTGGTAAAGAGCAACCGCTTTTTTTGGCACTATTCCCATTGACAGATCGCTACACCCACATCTGGGGGCTAAATAACTTCAGGAAATGATGGGGTGCTAAAAATCAACCAGAGCTGTTTGTTGGTCTGAAACAGTATCACGCCATCCACCATCCTCTCCACCTCCTGATGATAATGTCAGCTCATACACTGTCACTTTAGGTTTGGTTTGCAGAAATGTATAATGCCAACATTTTCTTCTGGCGCCTGGGCTGCAGGTTTACACCCGCAAATGTCCCAGCAACCCAGATTGGGTGCAAAAGCTGTTTGTATGACCATGTGTTACCAGCTCACCTTTTTTACTCTTTAAGGGCGGTGGGCTCGTGGGTAACCTGAGAGTGTGTGATGTGTGCTTTGTTGTATGTGTAGGAAAGCAGCTTTCTCGGATGTGTCATGGTGCAGACGGCAGGCGGCAAAGAGTGATGACAGCCAGCAGAAATAAGTGTCTCGATCAACTCAGGGCTGTTTGACCTCAGGAGAAGGCCGTGATTATTGTTTGTGGTCTGAAAGAAGCTAGTTTCCAGCTAATAACGAACTGAGGTTAATTAATGCTTATAAGCCAGCATGTTCCCAACTACAGTTCGGAGACGGTGAGCTGTCACTGAGAGGTGACGCGTGTATTAAAGTAATCCACACCAGAAGGTGATCCTAAACGTGAATTCATGACCCTAAAGGACCTAAAAACATGTTAACCTACAACAGTGCTTCTAGACGTATCCACCACAGTGAAATGTTCTCATTAAACTCCTGCACTCCAGGATGTGAAATGAAACACTGACTCGGAGGTTAAATTGCTGACACTCAGCTTTGAGAGAGTTTGGGGGTGTTCACATTGATTATGGCTGAACAACGTAGGGCTCGCAGCCCCTTTTACCCACCAGGGTGTGTATTAGAAGTGTTGCACTTTCTACACATTTCATCCGACACCTTCTGATTAAAGCTGCACTTCCTTATCATTGCTTTGTTTCCAACCTAAAACAAAACTGTCTAAATACTTACAAACTGCACTGCACTGTGTATCTTTATGGGAGCTTTTCACCCCGCAGACAAGTTTGTATTTCGGGGTGAAATATCTCACATACAGCTAAACAGGCTCTGCACAATGTGGCGCTCCATCAAACTTATTACTTGCTATATTTTTTGTCTAGTTGCAAACTTCAGCCCGGAGATATCGACCCGTGCAGGATGTCTCTGTGCCTTCTGCTCAATATATGCTGAGACTGCTCCACTGCTCCACTCCTGCTCTGGCTCCTGTACACACTGAGCGACACTGGAGTGTTCATTGGCTACGTAGGATGGATGGATGGATGGATGGATGGATGATGGGACGAATTTGTGTGTTGAAGGAGAGAGCATTTCTTGGTTTCATGTCACTTCAAGCGACATCGGTCACCTTATGATCACCAAGCGACAGGGGAGCCAAGAAATAAGTCATGATCTGGTGGGCTTCAGTGTGGGAAGCTTTCATCTTTTGGCTACACTTTCGACGGTCTCACACACACACACACACACACACACACACACACACACACACACACACACAGACCTGCTACACATACACATGCAGGCCCACAAGACACAGACTCTGAAGAAAAAAAAACTAGGGCATCAAAAGTCCCGAAGGCTTTGAGCTACAATTTTTTTGCATAATCAGGAAAGAAAGTGGGAGCGGGAGAGGGGAAGAGAGGAGAGAATGCTGTAATTAAATTAGTGCATAAAGAAAACGAGGAGGAGAACATGTGAAAACACGAATATCAGCTCTGTCAGAACAGAAGCAGACTGGAAGCACCAGACTGAGAACAGACCTGATTAAAGTCGATTATAGAGACGGCTTTTTATTCCTGTTTTCTTCTGAGGAGCATTAAAACACAGCAGCACACAGGCAGCCTACAGTTCAGCTGGTGTCATCAGGGAGGGGGTCCCTTTGAGAGAGGAGGAGGAGGAGGAGGAGGAAGAGGGAGGGAGGGGAGGAGAGAGAGAGAGAGGTGCACACAGACAGAAGTTGTGCCTCCTCTTCCTCCTCTGCTCTTCCATGAGGAGAGAATCCATCCAGTCTGGAACCGGTGTGGGGGAAAATGCTTTTTCTTCAGGCTATATTGAAAAGGAGGCTGCTGCTGCAGAAAGGTAAAATAAACACACACACACACACACACACACACACACACACACACACACAAAGCATTTATTCTTCTTCATCACTCTTCTCATCACTTCACTGTTTTTGCGCTTATTGCTGCAACTTGCAACTCCCAAACGGCTGCAGGCTACTTCCCCTCCTCCTGCACGTCTGATGCCATCGATCATCGTGTGATTGATTTCTCTTGTACTTGATGCTTTGCTTGTTGCGGGCGGGAATATTCCCATCAGCCGCGTGTTTCACTTCACACTGACGGACAGCGGCGGGTGTGTTGTCAGTCATCAGACAGGAGGAGCGGTGTTTGGAGAGAGCGATCTTTTACCCTTGTGGGTACCGGTTAGGTTAAAGTCATCACCTCCACCTCCTCCTCCTCCTCTTCCTCCTCCGCCCCCAGGATATGCAAAAAGTCCTGCTTAGCGTTTTTAACCTGCTGATGAATTATAATAAGTTATGCATGTTTGCTTCACTGTGATTCCACTGTTAAATTATGGGTTTGATGACATTTATGCGCATGTTTGTGCGCTTTTATCCTCTTAGATAGTAAGTTAAATGTTTGTCTTGCTTTTATTTTGCAGACAAATCATTTCTCTTATATGAATTTGATGAGTGCTTATCAATAATATGCTTTAAAGTGGCATTTCTGTGCTGAATGCTGTTGTTTAAAAAATGGTTTTTGCAATGCTTTTTGGCAGCTCTTTGTGATTAATTGCGGTGACATTATGGGATTAATTGAATTGATTGTGCGCCATATTGGACTTTTGTTCTCAGAAGTCACTCAGTTATTAAATAGTGGCCTGCTCGTGTGTTATATATGGCATGTATGGTGTTTTAATTGCAGTTTTAAATTGCGTCTTTTGTTTTATCTTTATGATATTCAGTCATGTTATTTCCCAGGTGTGTGTGTTGCTTTGAGAGCTCAACCATCAATTTAAAGTGGCCTCTCCGGAGTTTTATTCTGTTCCTTCCTCATAATATTTCCTTGCGTTTCTTCTGTGCGCTCTGCAGCTGATTGCACCGTGTGCATGTGGCGCTCCTCCAGCCGCCTCTGCCTGTGTTTGTAGCAGAGAGATGTGCAGTTTTCCCCCCCTCTCCCTCTTCTGCTGATTTATTTATGAATTTGGGGATCTAATACTTTGAAGTGAGGCCTAGAGACGCAGTGGAAAAGTCGGCAAATGGGGACAAAACGCCGCCTATCGCCTGTCAGGGCGCACTGCAGCCCGCCATGGGATTATATTAACAACAATGAGCACCCGCAGGAAGTGAGAGTTCAAGCAGGGAATACATCACTGTCATGTTTACTGCGTCTGCTTTGGCGTTAATAATGCGCAGATGCGTGTCACAGGTTGGTATGTTTCAAAAGATGGATGTCTCTCTGTGACATGTAGAAGCCAGATTATCCAGAGAGACTTGTGACAGCTGAGAAGAACAGAAGTGACATTTCGCTGCAGTGGGTTTGATCTGTCTGTGCTAAAAACTGTGACTTCCACAATCACTGAATCTGCAACTTCATCACCACAAAAAAATGGAAGACCAGAGATAAAGATTTCAGCGCTGCACCACTGGTGTTCACACATTAAAGCTGAAGTTGGTATCTTTTATAAGAAATAACCTCTTTGCAAAATCTGCCACTTTATCCACACAGTAAGAAACAGATGCTTTAACTGTCTTTGTCTTTTTAACCTGTTGTTGCTGCTGAGTCAGTTTGACATCCTGGATATATCCTTCAAACACAGACTGTCGACGCCTCTGTCTGCTTCTCTCTGGAATCACTCTTTCATTTTTACAACAAATGGCCGAATGAAATAATAACCGAAAGAATGTGATCGTGGATACAAGCGGCCAAAACTGGTTTCCTGCGCGGGGTGGCTGGGCTCAGCCTCAGAGACAGAGTAAGGCAGATAGATAAGGAGATAGGGTCAGACATCTGGAGGGAGCTCGGAGTACAGCCGCTGCTCCTCCGTGTCGAAAGGGGTCGGTTTAGGTGGTATCACAGGGCTGACACATAGAGACAGACAACCATTCACACTCACATTCACACCTACGGACAATTTAGAGTCACCAATTAACCTGCATGTCTTAAGTCCTGTTGAGATCAACACTCTTTCAATGGAGACCTGGCAGGACAGCAGCATACACAAAGTTACAGCCAAACAACAACACAATAAGAAATCCTGAAAGATACACAGTGACATGTAGAAATAGAGCACCTACACACACTGACAAAAATCAACCGACTCATTCATCCCTGTGCTTACGAGAGCTTTAAAACCAGGCAGAGACCAATTCATGTTTCAAATACTTTTGAAGGTAATAGGAGCAGAGCACATAAAAGCTTTCTGTCCCAGCTCCGTCCGAGCACGAGGAACAGACAACAAAACTAAGTCTTCAGACTATCGCTACAGTCAGATGTTCAATCAAAGCACAGATATATGAAGGGAGTGTGACTTTATAAATGAAGAAATACCAGCGACTGAGCCTACGAAAGGTCAAAGATGGCCGACCAGCCCTGGAATAAAGCGTAGAGTGATGAGTGAGGGCTTTACAAGAATAAATGGAGATGGCCTTCAGAGATATCCTGGTCTTGGCCTCTTCATCAAGACACATCACTAGACACTATCAGTTACACCAGCAAATTCCATTAGAAGCACGACGAAGAGGAGGAAGAGGAACATGATTTTTTTTCTCTGAGACTGTCTTTTTCTTATTCGACTGTCGAGATACAACTGTAGCTTTAACGTTGGAGAGGAGAGTTTGACACATGCAGAGGACATGTATGATGATGAGGACTCGCCTTTGTGACATTTAGATTGACAGAGGACAGGAAGCTTCACTAAAGATCAGTGACATTATGGTGAAAAGGTCAAAGTTCAGGGCCGTGACTGCCTGAGGAGAATTCATCTCCAGATTCCAGATTTTTAAAGAAAACGTGGGTTTGGAAGGCAAAATGACACCATTTATAACCAGAAACTGTGAAAACAGAAATGATCATCATCAACAGAGTGATTAGTGGATTAATGAAGTTTATCTTCTTCTTCTTCATTTAAAATTAGGACAAATTTGCACGAACTAATCAGCATATATGACAAAGTGAAAAATTAAGGATACTTTCAACTCCAGGATGTCGTCTTTTTTTTAAAAAGTTATAACTTTCAAATTTCTGACAGTCTTTGGACACATCATGTGCAATTAACTCTTCCATCAGGAAAAAAAGAAATTTAAAAAAAAAGAGAGAAGAGATATTTCATCAAAATCACTTCATCTGTCATTTCAAATTTGGCCAAAAATAAACTGTTTGCTCGAACTAACCAGCAGGCTTTTTTAAACCCCAGGATTTTGTCTCCAGCTTTTAACTTTTAAAAGAGTTTTAAAAACCTAACATCTAATTTATGGTGGAGGGAGGGTCGTGCATGTTTCTGCCAGTCACTCAGGGAGACTTAAGGAAAAATATCTTCTACCTCCTCTGAAAAATAAAGAACAGTCCCTCAAAGTGAGTCATGTTCAAACACAGTCACTTGTGCTGCCAGACGCTTTATCATTGTTTTAAAATCAACACAGGCAAATTTGGATTTTTTTGGTTCCCAGTTTGGTTCCTTACTTATTTTCTGACATTATTAAAAATGAAACATGAAATGAGATTGAGAAAAAAAGTTGAAACAGTACAGAATTTTTTTTTTTTTTTAAGGATGAGATTGACATAAAAACTTTACTATAATTATGTAATAATAATAATAATAATAATAAACTTTATTTATATAGTGCCGGTCAAAACACAGTTACAAAGTGCTTTGCAAAACCAATAAAAACAGAATACACATAACAGAGTGAAATACAGAATAATAAAGCAGTTAAAATCCCTGTAAGGCAGTTTTAAACAAGATGAGAGTGAGTTTGCAGCCCTGATCTTCTCAGGCAGGTCACTCCAAAGTCGCAGAGCTGTCGCAGTCACCTCTGTGAATTAATCTCAACCTGGGAACAAGAAATAATGTATCTATCACTGTTTCCCCTCATGACACTGTACAATGCTTATATATGTTTAAAAAAGTATTAAACATCTACAGCTTGTTGCAGCACCTGTTTGTGGTGAAAAAACATATTGTAAGAAAGCAATAAATAAGAAAAACAAGTCTTGACCATCTGCTGTTTACAGGACTTTTAAACAAACATATGTGCTGTGATGTCGTAGATGAAACACCCTGCAGGGACACTCTTTTCTGTCTCCTTACAGTGAGGTCAGAGGTCAAGATCAGTATCAGAAGGTCAGCTGTTCACTGTCTCGTTACGTTCTTCCCCCACCAACAGCAAGAACTTGAACCCTTTTCACTCCGTGTCACCACGCTGCTCCGAGTAAGAAATGTTCCTTTGTTCAGTCTCAAAAAACAGCGAGTCCCTCTAGTCATTCTGCAAAAGCTGGTATCAGTCCACGCTGCCGCTCTGCTGTGTAGTGCTGCAGGGGCTACAGGTTGCCTGCCTGTGATTTTTTTTTTTTTTTCTCCACCGAGTCAAAGTCTCTCTGAAGCTTAATAATTCCAGGACCTGCAGGTTTGCCTGTGAAGTCACATCAAACCTATTACACACCCAACCTCAGGGAATGACTAAGCAATGGTGGCTTTGAAACCGGCGTCTCTTCTCTGCAGGCAGCTGATGGTTGTTCTGCAGATTAGCCGGCCGTCCACTGGGAGCCCTGTCGGTGCAGCGCCGCATGCTCTGCCTCTGTTCTCACAGGGTATCTGCAAGTCGAGTCTAATGCGGTGTTTTGATCTATAATTTCATATACGTACAGATGAGTATCGCTATCATCATCGTCCCGAGTTTCAGCTGAGAGTTTTATTGTGTAGGGTTTCCCCCCCGGGAACGGCTCTGTGGAGGTGAGGTGATCCTTCACACACTTTTAACTCTGCAGTGTGAAACAGATTACGCTTCATAAAAGTGTATACTTTTTTTTTTCTGACAGGATTTTCCAATCTGTCAGAAACAATTAAGGAGGGAACAAGCTTGAAGGTGAAGCTTGACTTTTTGTGGAGATCTCAACCTTTTCAAATCCAAATCTGCAGTCGGAGTTGTTGTAAGTGACATTTAGGAGATGGCAAGTTTTTGATGCAGAAGCGATAACGTATTCATTCATGGATGTGCTTTTAAAATGTGAGTTATGAAACATTTTACACTGCCTGAGTTTTGTTTGAGTTTAGTATCAAAAAGGCACAAATGACTGACTTCAGTGGAGGAATCACACAAGGCCTGACATTACGATTTTATCGTGATATTGTCATGATACAATATTACGGTGATTTTAAACATTTTACAATACGATGAGTGTTGCAATAATAACGGAGACCTCTTCCAATAATTCATCTTCCAGTGAAACCACCTGAACAATGACCATTGAAGGAATTCTAACTGGGCAACACATCCTCACTCCGACCTTGTCACATATCAACGTTTTGGTCATGGACTTTCCACGTCCATGTACAACGTGCGAGGTGCCCTGGGTGTGTTGGTCGTTGGCGTTCTGGTACCCCTTGTCAAGTTCTCTTCTTTCAAGATACACTTACATTTTCACAGGAAATTTCACGTTTACATACAGTCTCTTTCAAAATAGACACACTACGTTGGTACAACACCACAGTTGATTTTTTTAGGTTTAGGAAAAAAGAACAGGGTTTGGCTTTAGAATCTTACTGGACACGAACATCGTTTCTTGGGTGAAAGTCGGTGTTTGTTGGACCCATCCACCACCCATCCCGCCCACACCAGTCAGACTTTCACCACCTTAACTTTTCGTCTCGCCATGTTTCCCACTGATGCTGCCGGACGCCGTTAAGCTACAATGCCAACTGGCCATGTATCATGCCAACGTTAAAGGACACCTTTTTTCGTTGTTCTGACTCCACAAGTCGCTGCCCAGGCACTGCAGTGAAACCGTGCTCAACTGGGAGAAGTTTCAGCTAGCTGCAATCTGTAATCTTCACCACTAGATGTCACTAAATCGCCTTATATCTTACACACTACTCATTCATGAAACGTGAGCAGGATGAATGTGTGTGTAAACTGTTCACAGAAGGAACTTAACGTGTATTTCGGCATTTATCAATATGTCAGTAACTAAAATCACGAGCACAATGTTGCATATCTTGGCTTGTTACCACTACTTTAGTATGAGTTGAAAAATGTAAAAAAACTTGGTAGAAATGTGTTTTGCATCACACACACGTGCATCCTCATGCATGGCCTGAACAAATAGGGACCTACTCAGAAAGAGCTCCATAGCCCTTTGTTATTATTAGAAATTACAATTTTAATTGATATTAAGTTCTGTTAACTTCACAGATACCTTTGAAACATTTAAGTTAAACATGACAAAATATTAGAAATGAAACATATTCAGCTGCATTTGTTGGCATTTATTAGATTAAAGCTCCAGATTAACTTTCTTAAAAATGTGAATGGAATTAATACATTTGTTTTTACATGTCTGACATTTTGTTCCCACTTGATTTAATCAGGAGAGAACTCCACAAATGCATCTTCTGTTTGAGTGGCGAGACTGTGAGACCCACGTTACTGACCAAACACTATGGTGTCAGAATGTACAGCAATCTAACACTTAATATAACACCTACAGCATCGTACCCTCTGAGTTTGCTGTTGACTGCTCCAGTGGAGGCATGTTGCTTTCTCCCCTGACAGTTTGTGTGCCTTTTTGTTTTTGCATCAAGTTTCATATTGACCCTTTTTTTGTTTAACTTCTTGGACAGTTCTTACAACAGAGGAAACAGAGTTAACGGCACCTGTTGCCTTCTTCTTGGCTATTAATTTACCTGTCCCTGTCACACCATTGGGCCTACTAACAGAGGAAAATAAAATATGTTCTCTCAACTCCATTTCACCCAAAATAACTTCAATCTCAGCATCAGACAAGTTTTTCTTTTACTCTCTCGCTCTTTCTTTCTTTGTAGCATCTTCAAAGCTGGACAGGATGCACCTGTCCATGGTAATTATCACCTCCATATGTGGTGCTCACTGGCTATTCTGGCTGACTAGCGGGGGCCTGTTGTCGATTTACAATTGATTGGCATTCATGAACATACACACGTGCCTATGATCAAATGTGTCCTGTGGTGTTCATGAATCCAGTGTAGGTTTTTAGTACCAAGGTTTTTTATGTGCAAATCTACTCACAGATTTACTAACATTTCATGAATGAGACCCAATGACTTTTGGTTTCACACGGGACACAAACCACGATCCTACGTTGACTTGCTGGCTCTTTGACCTACATCGGTTGCTCCCGGTGTCAAGTATTGCTGCAGATTGGTTTACATCGGAGTTACTTAGATGCTAAGGGGTGCCTTTCACGTCCATATCACACGCCGAGGGGCAAAGTATTTGACACCCTGGGAATGGCATTCATGTATTTATATGAAATATCTTGATACTACGCTGATTTCTCCCCCTTCCCTACTGTACAGTAAGATATAGAAATAACAGTGAGATGTCGACTCCGCTGCAGAAATGGGTCGATTGACGAGCGACTCGAGTGTCCAGCCGACTAAAACTAAGTGGAAGTTGAGCTGAGGAGACTAATATGACTCTAAATTATGCTCCGCAGTTGTTGGTTTTTTTTGGTACATAAATCCTCCTGTAGAGTTTGAAACTTCTCCTTCACAAATCTTTCAATGACACTTCACCGTCTTACCATCAATCTGCATTTCCTCTTCTCCTTCCTCAAAGGAATGACTTGCTCATTCTCTCCTCACACTTTCTCTGTTCACATTTACTCATGTGGGAAAGAACAGTAGATTGATTAACCCAATGATGCTTCATATTCAGATTTAAATCATAACCTCTCATAAGATCCAAACCTTGTGACAACACTTTGGCTAAATCTGTTGCTGACTTTCTTGTGCTCTCTTTTTTCTCATTATTTCCTCGTCTACCTCTCTGCATTTCTCTCTCCCTCTTTTGCCACTCTTCCCTGGGTTCCTCCTCTTCTCTTCCTGTCTACCCCTTTTCCTTTCCTCCCTCTCTCCCTCCGTCGCTCCTCTCAGCAATGCAGATGTGCTTTCTTTGATTTTGTCACCAGAGATTAATTAGCACTTTATTAGGAGTCCTATTTATACCTCCAGCCGAGAGAGTGAAAAAAGATAGAGAGATGAGGAGGGGAAGTGGGAGTGCGAGACTGATAGACTGAGGCAGAAACGGAGATGGGAAAAGACGAATGTGGTGAGATAGAGGGAACGATGGGAAAAGAGAAAGAAGCAGGACAAAAATGTAAGAGAGAGTTAGATATAAGAAACATGGGGTATAAAAATAGAGGCAGGGAGGGGAGAAGGCAAGCGCAGAACTGGTAATAGTCAACAGAGATCAGGGAGCGAAAACAGACCAAAGGATACAGAGAAAAAGGGGCAACAGGAAAAAGAAAGATAGACAGGATGAGGAGACGGAAGACGGCAGGAACAACAAGTCCTCCAAACTAAATGACAAAACACATCATTAGTCACACAAAGGACTCAGGATGTTAACCTCCGTCTGGGGTGTCCCCGTCTTAAAACAAGCACTTCTTACAGTAGAGGAAATGTTGCCAGGCAGGCAGCAAAGTACGTGTCCTCATAAAACACAATTGGGAACATGTTTTGAAGAGTGGCAACAAGAGGTGGTTATTAGATAAATGAAAAAGTATTAGAACAAACGACCAGTGCTGCATTTATGTCTTGACCCTGTGCAACCAAAGCACGTGGTTAGGTTTAGAAAAAAAACATCACGGTTCAACACATTCTCACTCCGACCTCGTCACATATCGACGTTTAGTCATGGACTTTTCATGTCCAGATATGACGTGCTTTCTTCAAAGTACTCTTCCGTTTTGGCAGGAAATGTATCTTTTGCATACAGTCTCTTTCAAAATAAACACACTACATCATTAAAATACTGCGGATTGAAGTCTGTTTCCTTCAACACACGTGGTTGGAGAAAGAGTTTGGGCAAAAAGAACAGGGTTTGGCTTTATAATCTCACAGGAAGTGAATACTGGCCTCCAGGATGAAAGTCGGTGGTTGTTGGCCCCTCCGGCCTGTCTTTACTTTTATACTTGTCCCATCACTGACCCTGACACTGCTGGGAGTTGTTTAACGGAGACCGGCCATGTATCATGTTGTCGTGAAAAGACAGCTTTTTTCGTCAGTGTCTGATGCCTGAAGTCACTGACCAAGAGCCGGATTTTGAGTGAGATTTTCAGAGTGAGACTGGGTTGCGTGGTTTGGCTCTCATATGGGAAGTGAGCACCAGACTCACAGTTGAAAAACCAGGGTTTGTTGGACCCATGCACCGCCCCGCCCGTCCACCCTCCACACACTTTACAACTCTTGATTTTGCGTCATTACCTGCAGCGTTTCAAACTGATGGTGTCCAGCATTGTATCATCTCGTCTGACCACGTCCTTTACTGACGCCGCTTGTGTGTGAATCGACAGGTGCCATCTGGCCAACCGGTGGCATATCATAACAATGAGAAAGGTTCCGTCTGGCCGCCTTAAAAACCAGTGTCACCCAATGCTGTATCATGCCACTAGGAAAGGTGGCTTTTGGCATTGATGTCCAATGCCAAAATCAGTTTCATATGCGTCATATCAATATTTTTAAAGTGACGTAGTATATGAGACTTTGTCATCTGGAGGTGAAGAAGATGGTGGATGGTGTGTCACTGCGGCAAGGTGCCTGCCAAACTGCAAAGATTGCAGGCCGTGGTTTGAAACCAACAAACAACAGAAAACTGATTGTATTTTAGTGACTCATCGCTGCGTCTTCCAGCACCAAATGTGATTGTTTTTTAGACCTGTTGCTGTGACTCCACCAGGAATAGTGCCACAAAAAGCAATTGTCTTTTACAGAGACACCAAAAGCAGATATTTTACCACACATTCATCACAGTGTTGTTAAACGTAAAGTTTCAATGTATTTGCTACAACTGTAACGTATCTGTGGTTTGCACAAATGTAAAATGCCGACATTTATTCTGGCGACTGGTTTGCGTTTTTCCTGTGAGGCCAGTCTTGTCAAGACGGAGTGAAGGAGGTTGGAGGAGGTGAGAAGAGATCAAGGATGGTGGGTGAAATATTGTGAGAGAGAGGACAGAAATGATGAAAAGAAAGAAGTGAGACGTTAAAAAAACAGGTGAAAATTTAAGATGTAGGTGAAGAAAGGGAGGGTGAGTAATGGAGGACGGGAGACTTGATTAGCAGTTGAAGGAACGCTGTGATGTCGAGGAAGTAGGGAAATGATGGAGTGAGAAATGGAGAGTGAAGGGAAAGAAAAAGAAGGTTGAAGAGAGATGAAGGGTGATGTCTGCTGGAGGGATGAAGGGAGATAGAGCGAGAGTGATGTTGGATGGAGTTTTAAAGGATATTCAGCTACGGAGCAAAAAAAAAAAACTGAGCACACTAAATCCCACAATCTGTACGAACTATGGATTATTGGAACAGAAACGAGAAAATGAGCTCATTCCTGTCAGATTTCAACTCGCTGTGACTCTTAAAACTCGTTCTGTCTGCAAATCCCTGCAAAGCTTCAGGCTTTGAGACAAAACTGACAAACATGTAAAAAAGGACGCTTTTATTATTAATTTGTTGTTGAATAAAACAGAAGTGCACCAGCACAATTCGTGACATCCAGGAGGCAGAGAGGGTGCGCTTCAAGTTATTTTCAGTGTTTCTCTAAACTACCTGAAAGCAAGTGTCATCCTCAGCAACACTTCACACCAGCATCAGACAGGATAACAATTAGCAACACCTCTTACATTTTCCGAGTGCTTAACATCTGCTATAGAGCATTTTCTGTCGATCAGAACAGCAGTGTTGCCTCTTTGTCTGTGAGCACGTAGAGAAACATTTACTCTTCAATTTTTAATTCCAACAATACACCCTTTGTTAAGTCTAGTTAGCCAGTAAATGCTCAAAAGTTGTTGTCAGACTCTGTTGCATAGCAACTGGAATGATGTAACCCTCTGTTGAGCACTTGCCTGCTGTTTGATTGCTCACAGCTGCAACCTGCTAGTCAGGGGACGTGGAGCTCCCATCCAGGTGTAGCAGGAAGACGATAGCCGTTATGAACCTGAAATGGAGCTGACAGTCTGCATGCTTTGTTCAGGGTGCGCTCAGTACATCAGTGCTTATCGTTTTTATTCTTTTATCATGTGAAGGTTAAAGGTAACGTCAGTGTTTTTCAACCTGGACTTTCACGTGTTTCTGTGTCGGAGAGATGGACCATTTTTTAAAACTGGTCCTCTGCTGAGTGAGACGGCTGCAGCAGGGAGCAGCAAGACCATGAATGCATTAACCTTTTGAAACCCGAGCAAATTGGGTGGATTTCTTTAAAAATCATGGAAAGAAGGCAGTAAGCAATGAAAGACAAAATTACCCCCAAAAATTAGCAAGACAGTCGTAAAAAAGAAAACTGAAAACAAGAAATTTAGTAAAAAAAAAAAGAAAGAAAGAAAAAGAAAGAAAGTTAAAAAAAATAAATGACCCGCAAATAGTGCTTAAACAACAAAACAACAAAAGTAGGCTACTGGTCGAGATACAAGTGTCATAGAGAGGAGAGAATGAAACACCATAACCTCCTGTTATTAACTCTGGGGTCCGGGTTGTGTGGGGAGCTCTCCGCAGTGCTGAACGGCTCCCGGCGGGCGTATTTCTGCCTTGATGGTGCACCGTCACCGGCTCTGGGTCAGCTGGGAAAGGCTTGAGGTGAAGCAGGCTCACGGCTTATGTGTTTGCCGCTTTCTTTTTCATTTTAACCCACACCATGATCTTTTCCTGACCCTAACCAAGTGGTTTTTGTGCCTAACCCTAACCAGACCTTAACCACAGGGCATCATGATGATTTCGGAACAACGAGACTTCGGCACAATGGGTTTAATATGGTCGGAACAATGGGCTGTCGCACCAATGGGCAGTTCCCCAGTCGAGCATCTTACTTGCACCGACTGAGCAGCTAACATCCAGTTTAGCACTCGGCTAACTTGAATGGAGCCCTGTGATAGTCTGGCGACCTGTCCAGGGTGTACCCTGCCTCTTGCCCAGTGTCAGCTGGGATAGGCTCCAGCCCCCCCCCCCCCCGCAACCCTCAAGAGGATAAGCGGTTATTGGAAATGAATGAGGAATGAATAACATGAATGGTGATAAAACTATTTCATCATGCAGCTCTTCTAGACTTTCTAAATGTGATCAGAAGTTAACTCTAGCGTGTCCATCTGGATGTCCATGGGTAAATTCTGTTGATTCATTTTTCACCGTCATTTTATAACCAGAACATAACAAAACACAACAAAAGACAATACAGAACCAGTGCCAGGACAAGAGATATTGCCATTTGAAACAAGAGACACACATATACACATCCTCTCCCTCCCACATATTGATCGGTTGCATTTAATCATGGCAAAAATGAATATAATCTAATCAAAGCTTGCAGAGTAGAAGATTAAATACCAGAATTTGATCTCACCAATCAATTCTTCAACTAAATTTTCCTTCTATGCCGTCGTCATATTGATAGACGACTTTTGATGGAGGAGCTCTCAGGCTCTTTAGACTTGCCCACTTCAAAATGCCATCCCATCTGTCAGGAACACACTGCGGCGGGACAGATAGTTTCAGGATTGTGGCAGAGTTGTTGAGGACTGACTTCAGGTTGCACCCCAGGAACAAACAACAGAAGCTGCATTTATTTCTTATGTGTATCAGCCGCGCTGTCTGTTCGGTGCTGCTGTCTGTACTCGGTGATACCTGGCAACGGACTGCTGAGAGAATGAGCCAAAGGATGATGAGTACGGATAATAAAAGTGGAGACAGAAAGAGAGGTGAGGAGAATAAAATGAACACAGAGATAAATCATGAAATATGAAAAGGTTAGAGGAGAAGAAGAAAAACAGCGAGGACATGAGAGAGACTGAGTAAAACTGAGGAGAGGGGGTAAAGGGAACAAAGGGCTGAAGCACCAGGAGGACGGGCAGAGAGGGGCAAGGACTGATGGAGAGGTTAGGAGTAAAAACAACCTTCGGGACATGAGAAGGAGCGAGATACAAAGAGCAAGCACGAGGGAGGAGAAACGAAATAAGACTGAAATGAAAGAGAGGGGGAAATGGAGGAAGTAATGACAGGTTGTGTTGCATGTTGGGGTAGAGAACGAAGGCAGTGACAAGTGCCACTGTTGTTTGGAGCTATAAGACAGATAAGGGCTGACACTTTCAAGAAGCCCTTTCAGAAACCTTTTCAAAAAACATTGTTTGGCCTTTCTCAGCTTCCTTAGTCAGCTGCCAGTGACAACAATGAGCTCACAGAAGAAGAGGGGAAAAAAAACAACAAATAAAAGCCAAAAGAGGAAGAGACTGAGAGAGAGAGGGACAAAGAAGGAAAAAAGAGACAGAGGCTTCACACTTTTGGTTCGCTGGCCTCATTATGTCAAAGCCGGGTTACACAGGAGCAAAAGGGGGAAGAAGAGAGACAAATGGGGAGTAATATTGAAAGGATGAAATAAGAAGAGAGACAGAAGGGATGAGAGGACTCGAAGGACAGACCAAATGTACGAAATGATACTTGTATTATCTTCATGTTATGTGGGTGGAAAATACATGTTAGCTTATTTAGAAAGGCATTTAATGGTTAACATCAGTGTTGAGTACGTTCACACTTTACAAGAGCGACCTTGAAGTGCAGTTCAAACACATTAAAGTGCTTTGGTTCTGGCATTCATGTGGATACCACCTGACATGTTCACCCCCCTCAAACACCGTGGCAGACCAAGTACCCCCCCTCATGGCAACAGTGCTCCCCAATGGCAGTGGCCCCACTGCAAAAACTGTATAGAAATGGCTTGTGGAGCGTGACAAAAAGCTCAAGGTGTGGACCTGGCTTCTAAATTTCCCAGGTCCCAATCTGCTCAAGGATTCTTGTGATGTGCCGGTACCCCAGCTGTAACCCTAATCCAAGGTGGGGCCTCCTTGGATGGGACTTGGCTCTGACCTGTCGAGGCATGGACACAGGATCTCTGGGAGTGTCCTGTGGTGTCTGGCACCAGTGCGTTGGCGGCAGATCCATTTGGTCCAGTGGGTTGTGAGGTGGGTTAATGGCACGTGCCACAGATGCTCATTCAGATTGGGATCTGGGGAATTTGGAGGCCAGGTTGACACTTTGAGGTCTTTGTCACATTCCTGAGCCATGTTTGCAGTGTGGCATGGTGCATTATCCTGCTGGGGGGCCACTGCCATTGGGGAGTACTGTTGCCATGAGGGGGGGGACTTGGTCTGCAACGGTGTTTGAGTGGGTGGAACATGTCAGGTGGTATCTACATGAATGCCAGAAGCAAAGGTTTCCCAGCAGAACAATGCACTGGAACAAAATAATCAAAGTTATTCACTTCAGTGGTTTGAATGTTGTGGCTGATCGGTGTATACACTAGTATAGGCCACACATTTATACAATTGGAAATGGAAGAATTACTTTAGGGCTACAAAAAAAAAAAAATGAAAATTAAAATGAAATGATGTCCATATAATTTTTTTGTAAACGCCACAGGAAGCCACTGGACAACTGCTTAACTGTGGCTCTTGAGCTGCAGGTTGACCGCCCCTGAAATAGATGATGAATAATGACATCATCTGCATAGAAGGAAATACCTTAAGTCAAAGGGACTGGTGCTTTTGTTCTCATGAACCTTAATGTCTTTGGGCAGAATGACTTTGTCCAGTTAGTAAAAGCTGCTGTACAACATAAATTTAAACACCATCACTGACAATAACCACGTTGTTACACAATACAATAAAAAAGGTTCGTCAGTGCCTTTAAAAAACAACCCATATGACTGTTTGTGCCGCTAATGTGACGCCCACATCAGTTAAAACGCCATGAGGGGCTGTTTTGTTGTGGGCGTGTTGCTTCAGTTACCAGTAAGACATGAAATAGGATCCCATAAGTCCAGTTGGATGAATAGATTAATGAGTTTAAAGGCACATTAGTCTGTTCTGTAACACTCAGGAGGTTTATCTTTAGTCTCAATGATTGTGAGGTAAACTGTGGAAACACGCTGCTCTCAGATCATGACTGAAGCGCTGGTGGGAAGCTCCCTTTAATATACTGCAGGTCTGTTTGTTGCTATGTTGTTATGTTTGTTATGTAATGCAGCTAGTGCATATTACATTTGCCCTTTGTGTGGCATAAATAAAATAATTTGTAACCACAGAGCAGTGATAGTCACCGTAAAGATGTCGATGAGCTGTGTTGGTAAACTGGACATAGAGATGTTACAGATGAGTGAAAAGCTCCAGTTGTTTGAGTCATTATATCTCTGTGTGTTCAACATCCAGCCTAACAAGAAACACCCCTGCTCTTTCTGTGTGTAATCCAAACTTGGCAGCCTCAATTCAGCAAAAGGAAAGGAAGAGAAAAGGCGGTATAAAGGAGGACGAGCAGAGGGAGAAATGAGAGAGTGAATTATGAGAGGACTGACAGGTATGGTAGCTGGCGCGGCAGAAAGCTGTGATTCCACTGAGGAAGAGCAGAAAGCATTTGGGGTTAATTTGCATTTCAAACTCACCCGACTTCCAGCCCGCGATGCCAGAAACCTGCTGATTTGCACTCTACCCCTCTCGTCTGTCTCTTCTCTCTCTATCTCATTTCATCTCGATATCTCCATTTTCACTATTTTCCTGATTTACTGCAGTTTTCTTCTAATGTCTATTTTCTATCTCTTTTGTGGATTAGTTTAGTATTTTCAGCATATTTCATTTTTTCCATGTCATATCGTCTGTTTCTCACCTCTAATGTTCTTTATTTATTATTGCCTATATATATTACTGCCTATATTTTCTCTTTCCTCTCTGTTGTGCCTCCTGTTCTGTCTTTGGACAACATAACCGAAAATCCATATTACAGTATATGCCTGTCCCAGTTACTGTAAAACTTCAATATAAAGTCTAGTCCCAGTTACACACCCAGTCTCTTTTACTAGCCTGGTGAACCTACACATTTTGACAAAAATGACAGGTGTCAATTGACCCTTCGCTAAGTCCCGTCCCCAGACACAGACTGGCCAATCATAACGTAGCATTGGGCCGGCTCAGACCAGGGTCTGACAACAACACAGCTGTGCTCCATTGACTCTAATGCAGTCGTTTCAGATTTCCTTCATTTTCAGGCTGGTGTTGCAGGGAAACTTTGCTGATATTGAACCAGCTGTGTGTCATCGCAGTGTGCGCAGATGAACGTTGTTTGGCTTCCTGCCTGTTCTGTGGCAAAGCTCCAGCAGTTGGCAGCGGTACGGGGTGAAGCCAAACACGGTTCATCTGCACACACTGTGATGCCACACAGCTGGTTCAATATCAGCAAAGTTTCCCTTTATACTCATTGTCTTGTGTGGCGATCAGCAGTGATGTGGTGGTTCACTTTTACACTGTGATCTGTAGCCTATAGTTCGGCTTTAGCTTCTAACTATCTTTGTCTTTTTAACCTGTTGTTGCTGCTGAGTCAGTTTGACATCCTGGATATATCCTTCAAACACTAGTCTCGCCACCAGAGAATCAGAGATCTCCGCCTTCTGATAGTCTGGGGACACTCCTTTCTAAAGTGTGATTAACAAAGCAGCGCCTCTTGCATTTTTGAAAAGGACACGCCCTCCCGGAAATGTGCACTCCCCCTTTTCTCGTCCGCAAGGTAACAACACACAGAGAGCTTGAAAATGGATGCCGAGAGATTTAACTCCGTTTTATCAAATGTGTGCTCAGTCCACAAGATTGTGGAAATGAAGGACTTATAGCGACTTGAGCCATTTTGTACCGCTACACGTGTTTCTAGTCGGACTATGTTTACGAGCACAAGAGTTCAGCGAGCCACCGAAGGACCGCCCTGCAGATTAACTATTGGTTCTGCAACGTAGGGAGTTTTTTTAAACTCTGAAATTGTATGTTTGTTATGCTTGCTCCCTTTGTAATTGTTTGTCTTGATCACACTTGGATATTCTTGTGGACCAGACTGACGGCTGACTCAAACTTCTGGTTATCATGTCAAAGCATATATGAATCTAATTTTAGTTTCATTTTGTGAGAGGAAGGCAACTTGTTTAAAACTGAAATATGGGCGGACTTGGATTGACAAAAAATTGATAATGTCTGTAATCTGGTGAATTTGGTTTATTGCTCATTTCTCTTATTTATTTTTACTTTATTTAGTGTTTACTGGTGATGCAACATTTCCCTGCAGATGTTGTTATTTGCAGTTTTGGTTCTTGATAGTGGTGCAATGAAGGGCTCTTAAAAAATAGATAAGTCTTGTCACTTCCCCTGTCTCTGTCAGCTCTCCTGTCTCATTTCTCTTCGTCTCTCATGTCTCTCCGGGATTTCTTCCCTCACCTCACTCTTTCATCTAATTGCTCCATCTTTCTGACTTTCTCCCTCTCCTCCTGTCCTTCCCTTTTCTTTCTTTTGTGTTGTTGTCAGACATTTTTTAAGTTTCCATCTGTCGTCATTTGTGTCCTGCAGTGCAGTGCTATTAGAGTGATAGAATGAAGACGCACAGCAGGGGGAGGTATAGACTCAGAGAGACAGAAATGGAGGGAATTACAGGGAGAGAAGAGAAGGTAGAGCTACAGTGAAGTGCAGCTAAACTGAGACAAAGAGGCAGAGAGGTTTACAACGTGAGAGTAGCAGAGCGACTGATTTGATTCTCATGACAAACATTAAAGGTTATTATCTTTTAAACCACAATGAAAACTGAAATGACTAAACAATGTAATGCATTGTTGATAATCTAACCTTTATTTGAAACAGGCCCTGTTTCAGTAGAACATAACATTATTTTAAATGGCAGACATTTACATCTGTTAAGTAAAGATTGAATTCAAATGGAATAAACAGAAGTTTAACAGTTGAACAGTATGTTTTTTAGTCTCCATTTTAAAACTGAACTCAATTTTGAAACAGTGGCCTCACTCTGTTCTTTTAAAGTGTTTCTGAGGAAGCAGGATGGTGAGCACAACAGGGCTGTTGTTTTAATGCAGCGTGTCATCATACAGCAGTTCATATGATATCTTATGATAATGCACATAAAACAGTTTGATATCTAACAAATTAGCACCCCACAAATGACGTTACATACTTGACTTAGAGGTAGGTTTACTAAAAGAAACATGGTGATGACGTAGCTTGAATAACTTTCACTGTCAACTTTCAAGTTCACTTGGTTTCGCACAGGACACAAACGCTGGTCCTCTGGGGGAAAGTCAACCAAACCTTTTTATACGTGCTTTCACTTACTTTATTTTTTTACTCCTGTTAGTACACATGATTGCACCCTTCATGATTGCGTCAACCCGTTCTCATTCCAAAGTCATCACATGCCAGTCACTGGTGTTTGCTTCCCATATAAATGTTTAGCCAAACCATGATGTTTGGTTTTGTTTTTTGGTTTTTTACTACGTGTCACATTCACCCATTCACACACACCTTCACATGCTGGTGGCCAAGGCTACTGTACAAGGTGCCATCTGCTACTCAGCAAGCATTCACATGCTCTCACACAACAACAGAACAGCCATCGGGAGCAAGTTGGGGTTCAGTATCTTGCCCAAGGTTGCTTCAACATGCGAACTGGAGGAGCCGGGGGTTGAACCACCAATCTTCCGAATGATGGACGACCTGCTCTACCGCTGAGCCACAGCCATGGTGAAATTGATGCTGCAGGCCTGCTGATTTTTAAAGCAACCTGACCATTATTATTTAGTCCTTGTGGCAGCTAATGCTACGTTCCAGGCAACCTGTAACCCGTGTTTTTACAACCTTCTACCCGTGAAAGTGCACTGGAACGGCAGTCAAACCTGTAACTTAACACCCGTGAACTCATATCAGATCGATGTACTCCCAGTTACGCTTTCTGACGTCACACAGCCCTCTAAACCAATTACCTTACTCCTCTAAACAACAATGGCCGCGCTAACAGCTAGTTTCCAGTGCAAGAATTAATCAATACAAAATACATTTCCAAACACACAGATAACGTAAAATAAAGAGACTTTGGCGTGACTTGCCTGGAACGCTATTAAGTCATGAGTCGTGACTTGAAGTGGTGACTTACGGGCTCAGAAATTTGCCTGGAACGCAGCATAATTTATCTTTATTTTTTCCTGATCTTTGTCTCAGTAAGTGGAATAGGTTGCAATACTTGTTGTTTGAATATTTTGGAATAATAATATTTTGGTTTTCTCTGGGTACTTCAGCTTGTCGGTGAAGGTTCTCAGTCATCTGGGTCATGGTAATTGTAAGTGCTAATATCGTAGGCAACTTTTTCAAGAAACGGCAGCAAGTCCAGTTGCCTACGATATTAGCACTTACGGGTGCTCCAGCTTCCTCCTACAGTCCAAAGACATGCAGGTTAATTGGTGACTCTAAATTGTCCGTAGGTGTGAATGTGAGTGTGAATGGTTGTCTGTCTCTATGTGTCAGCCCTGTGATAGTCTGGCGAGGCTCCAGTCGACCTTTGACAGGATAAGCTGTTACAGAAAATGAATGATGAATGAGTGAATGTGAAGGAATTGTCACATAAATGAACAGCTAACTAAGCATCACAAAAAACATAGATTTTTACTTGATAAATTGTATCTCACCAATGAAGCGCTGGGTATCATCTGCATACAGTATATTCATTTACATGTATTTTCCATTTTCTGTGTTGTGTACAATTTAAATACACAAATGTTATTTATGTTTCATCTAATTTAACCTATGTTCAAACATGTGGAGCTCCTGTCTGAGAGAGGCTGCTGCTCTCTGACTTAGAGAGAGAAAATTAGTGCATATGAACGGATTAGAGAGCTGATCTTTGTGTGTGTGTGTGTAATACAGTCGTCCTATACTGTATGTAAAAAAGTGCACGTGTGTATACGCTCACACACCTGATTGTTGGGGACTATGTTATGCGTGTCCATGTGCATGTGTGTTTCCTGCGTTGAGCCAAGGGAGGCCATCATTTGCCACTTCAAAGTACTTACCCATAATCCTCGGCGTGTGGATTCATTTGCACTTGAGAGGGATGGAGGGAAGAGGAGAGCAAGAAAGAGGAGAGGAAACGAGACACAGAGACAAGATGAGAAAAACTCTGACCATGTGCAACATAAAATGTGATCTCAAGTGTCTCCAGACCGTGTGTGTGTGTGTGTGTGTGTGTGTGTGTGGAGGAGCAAGCTGACATGACTCATTTTCCTGACTGCTTATTTTGCCTCCTTCCACCTCTGCCTCTCTCTTTTTCCTCTCTCCATCTTTTTTTTTCTTTCGGAGCCTTGAGGAAATCTCTCAGAGGGATGCCCAAATACACACTCACTAATGCAGTACAGGGAGGCACGCACACACACACATAGAAACACACACACAGCCGATTCACTTATACACACGTGTGCACACTCACACAACACACTGAATCACGCACAGACACATAAGCAGACATACACAGATTCATGCATAAAACACACTCATTGAGACGGTAGCAGCGAAGCACAAACTTGCAAATGTAGTACACACACACACACTCACACACTCTAGCACACACACACACGCACACACTGATGTGCGAGCTAATCTCTCTCAGCACACAGGTTTTAAGAGCAGCGAGTTTAGAGAGTGAGGGTTTTTTAGTGATTCAATAGACCGGCAATGACTTTCCATCCACCTCTGACAGCCTCACTTTCCTGCCGCCTCATCCACTGTGTGTGCGTGTGTGTGTGCGCGCGCGTGTGTGCGTGCGCGCGTGTGTGCGTGCGCGCGTGTGTGCGTGTGTGCGTGTGTGTGTGTGTGTGTGTGTGTGTGTGTGTGTGTGTGTGTGTGTGTTACAGAGAGACTCACCTTCTGTGTTCTATCTTTTTCTTCTAGTAGTTGCTCTCTGTTCAGTGAAACAGACGTTGAGTTCTTGGCCCACTTTTACTTTCATTCATAAGTTTTGATTAAAAGTTTTCTCCCTTTCCTGTATTTTTTATTTGTGTGTTAAGCTGGGTTCACACTTTTGCATTGAATCAACGCCATACTGCACACTGTACACCTGATGCGCACCTACACATCCCAGTGACACAGACCTCGTTTTATATTTTTGAAGACTGAAAACATTTCCCTCAGTGGAAACAAAGATTTTGTTATATTTCACAGATAAGTTGAAACAGCATCCCATGACATCAATAATTAACACACCCAGGGTACTTTGCACGATATATCTCAACATGAAAAGTCCATGACCAAGCGTGCATATGTGACGAGGTTGGAGCAAGAATGTGTTGTCTTAAAGTCGAGGAAAACTCAGGACCCAAAACTGCACTTCACAGACATTGAAACCCCACAACCAACTAGTGTTTTGGGGGTGTAATTGCAGAGCAACACAGACAAAACACCACACAAGTATATGCACTCAGAGCAACATTGGCTACATATCTGCTGGGGGGCCACTGCCACTGGGGAGTACTGTTGCCATGAGGGGGGTACTTAGTCTGCAACGGTGTTTGAGTGGGTGGAGCATGTCAGGTGGTATCCACATGAATGCCAGAACCAAAGGTTTCCCAGCAGAACAATGCATTGGAACAAAATAATCAAAGTTATTCACTTCACCTGTCAGTGGTTTGAATGGTTCGGCTGATCGGTGTAAATCAGCTTTAAGTTCTATGTTTTGTTCTGGTCCATGACTTGTTTTTCGTGTCATTCTCCTCCCTGAACCCTTTAATAAAGGAAAAACTTTCAAAAAGTCCTCCTCTAAACAGTGACTCAGACCAATTTAAAAACCTTCGGAGCCTCTGAGCACTTGTCCAACCAAACAACAACCAGTTCAAGAAAAGAAGAGCAGAACTGTGTTTGTTATCTCACTGACTTCAGGCTCGTCTGACAGCCTGCACACACCAAAACTTCAGTGTGCAGTTTCATAAGATTTTCCTCAGCATACACACAGAGATAGATGGAACCCAAAGATATTTGTGGTGCGTATGTGATTTGACTTCACCTCAGATCATATCAGAGTTTGCTTATCAGCTGCAGCTGAATCAGCTGGTAGTTCTTACTGTCAGAGTCTTGGTGGAAGAGATCCTGCCAGAGTCCACAAGTTACACTGTTAACATATATAATACTGTCTGATAGGAAAAGTACATCTGATTGCTTTTGTGAGTATTTGGGCCACAGTTCTCACACACAAACACCGCAACAAAATAAGCTCCTCTTTGATTTTTCATGTTTAATTTGAAACTCAAAGACTCTGTTTTGGCTCATGTGACAAGAGATTTATCACACAGTAGTCACGCCTTCAAAATTGCAAACAACTCGGAGATGAGAGAGTTCATCTTGTATTTTGTGTAGTTATTTAGGATTTGATGCGTCAAATTTGGCCGATGAAAGCGTGTTTTATTTTCCTCTAAACACACTGATGTCTTTCCAGCAGGCTGATTCCCCAACTGCTCATTGTACTGCAGATTCGTCCAACCCTCCAGACATCACAGGCACCTGTTTCCTTTAAAACTACAATGAAAACATCTTAAAGAGACAAACAGTGCTGCAGCCTTAGACACGTGGATTTAAGGTGATAACCAGTGGTGTTAAAAAATGGACACATTACAATTTTTATCATCTCAGAAATACCAGGAAAAACAATCTGAGGAATATGCACTTTCTGGTGGTTGTAGTAAAGCTGTCAGTTCAGTTGGAGACGCAGCATGAACTATAATTAGTTGTTTTTTAACAGCCGTAGAACTAAAGATGAAGAAAGACTTTGCAGGTATTTTTAGTTATCAGCCTGAGACCTTGATATTCTCTGTCACTGTGAGAAGCCATGATGAGAGGCAGCTGTTTTCTGGATTTTCCAGCTCGCATATAAAGGCACTGGTAGTTACATACAAGTTGGGCATCCCACTAAATGGACTATAGTGCATAACTGAATAAAAGAATTAAAACTAGACTGGTGTTCCTCACTGGTTAATCATTGGTTGGGTGGTTTAACAGGGCTCTATGTGAAATTCGAGGCACATTAGTCGTCTGAATTAATTCATATCCATAGTGTGTATGAATGAATTTAGGTTCCTGAATCAGAGCATTGTAGTCAGATCATCCTTTGATACATCACATATCAGACTGAGCCATTGAACAGGCACTTGGCATGTGTTTTCACCTGAAACAAATTGAAGCACATCTTATTTTCCTGTTATAAGAACCGGACTGCACATTTGACTACTCAAAAAAGCGGAAAAGCTGTTTGCACGGTTGCGTGCGTTGCTGGCATCGACCGCTGACTGATTTGTAGCTCGACAAGACGGAGCAATGTGACTCAGAACCTCTGCTGATGTGAAGATGTGGGGCTGAGCTGTTTGGGATGAATCTAGGTCAGGCAGCGCAGGGCGAGCAACCTTCACGATGAGCTGACCATGAGGCAGAGAGAGAGAGTAATAACTGGGGTTATTAGTGTCTCTGCCCCCTCACCCAGCCAGCAGACAGATTAGGCCGTGTGTGTGTGCGCATGAGCGTGTCAGATATGCATGTATTTACTATTTGTGTGCATTTGTTTGTTTGATGATTTGAGACAGTGGGAGAGAAAAAGAACCTGAAGCAGCTACCTTACTGAGCAGAGGGAGGGATGGAGAAGAAAAGAAAAGAGGAGGATGAGATTGCTGGAGGAAAAAAAGGAGAGGATTTGAGAAACTGTTGAAGGAAATAAGCCTCGCTTGTTAACAATGGTGCAGCCAGAGCAATAACTTCCTGTGCACAGTGAATTCTTATATGTACACAAATGTATTTATACGATAGATCTCCATTTATCTTTTATCTTTTATTAAGGAACAAACATTGTGTCTGTTTCTAATGGGTGTTTTGCAACCCTGTCTCCTAAAAATTGTGCTTGCTTACAATTAATTTTCATTACCTCGCTGGCTTTGTCGGAAACATTCCACCCTGAGGAAATGATTATATTGAACATATCTGCAAACTGTTGCTAGTTTGTTTTTCCTCATACCTCCTGGTGGCATCTAAAACACAATTCACATTTATATGGTTCTGTTTATGTAACTCGGAGCATGTAGTTAAAGTTTGGAAAAGATTGTGGTCTTGGAGAAAAAGTGAAAAGACATTGAGTGACTTGTCAGTGTCATTTCTGTTTGACATTGATGCTGCTCTGTTCTGTCTCCAGGGGGGTCTTTGCTGCTACTTTCCCTGCCTTAGGCTTTCCATGTAGGCGCATGGAAGGGCAGTAAAGTGTGCTCTCTCCGCCTTAAGGGGGATTTATACTTGTGCGGCAGACCCTACACCGTAGCCTACGCATGTGGCCTGCGCAGTTGTGAGCATTTATACTTGTGCGGTGGTGCAGTTAGCCTAGCGGATAGCAGACTTTTTCCTCTACTCATATGAAATCAGGGACAACAGCAACATTTAAATAAAGGTAACACTACAAAATTTGGCTCCATTTCCGCTCACAAGGTTTAGTGACAAAACAACTGTCTTATACTAAACACGTGTTCCAAACAAATACAACATGCTAACGTTATTAGCACAAGCCTATGGCATTTTACTTTGTATAAATTAGCCTAGTGACGAGCGGAGATTTCCTCTGCTCATATGAAGCCAGGATAAATCACACACAAGTGCTACTTTGTGGAGGCTTTGTTGTCTTCACAATTCATCTGTGAAATTAAAATTAATAAAAGCTTTTAATTCCACTGAGGGAAATGGTTTCAGCTTACAAAAATAGACAGAAGGTCTGTGTCGCTGCAACATGTAGTTAGGCTACATTTTTGGGGAGGTGCACCTTAGGCTACAGTGTCTATTAGATGCAGAAGTAGAAATCCCGCACTAGGCTTTCCACGTAGGCACATGGAAGGGCAGAACAAAATATAATCCTGCAAATGGAAAGTTTTCTTTGACTAAAGTGTTCCTGACTGAAATATAGTTCTGCTTATGTAACTCACAGCTTGTAGTTAGTTTGTAAAAGATTGTGCCTTAGATAAAAACTGAAAACACCTACCATTGTGTTTGAGTTGCCGAAACAATAACAACAGTCTCTGAAGCTTCTTCAGTTATTCTCTAAATTTAACAAAGACTTTATCCTGGAGATTAAAGTGGCACATGCTCTCATAATTTAAATCAGATATTTTTTTAGTGGCTTGTATTGTAAGTTATTGAGTCAATGAAGCTTGTGATGTGTTTGAAGCTGCCGTGGATGAAAGTGTCAGCAAAATGTAAATGCAAATGTGGAGAGGAGCTGGAGGAGGAGGAGTGGGATGTCTGGAACCAGTCAATCCTCTCTCCCTCTCTCTATCTAATCTCCACACACTCTTTTCATGCCTTCACACACACTCTATCTGACTCTGATGCTTTCAATCATTGGCTCCCTTCTTTTGTGTGCTTTCTCAATCTGTTACCAGCTTATACCTCTCACCCTTTTGCTCTTTGTTTAAATATATTTAAAGGTCCAGTGTGTAGGATTCAGGAGGGATATACTGGCAGAGATTGAATACAATATAATAAGTATGTTTTCTTTCTTGTATAATCACCTGAGAATAAGAACTGTTGTGTTTTTGTTACCTTTAAATGAGCTATTTATCTACATAAGGAGCAGGTAACCTGGTCTCACTCTTAAGTTGTCGAGGTCTGGCGCTTGGGCAGTGACTTCTGGCATCAAACACTGATGAACAAAGCCGCAGTTCTTCCTAAACCCAACCACATGCGTTAGTTGTTAAAGGAAAAAAATAAATAAATTTGCGGTGTTGTACCAACGTTGTATGTTTATTTTGAAAGAGACTGTTTGCAAATTGTAAATTTCCTGTGAAAACAGAAGTCCATTCTGAAAGAATACAATGCATGTAACAGGCAGAACTTGACTCGGCGTCCCAGAACATCAACAACCAACACACCCAGAGTACCTTGCACGGCATATCTGGACATGGAAAGTCCATGACCAGAGCCCTGTCCTTAATCAATCAGTCCATTAATATATAATATCCATAATACATGTTGGATTTACATTTTAAATAAATAATAATTAAATGAATCATCCTGAACTTGGTTTAACCCGTCTGGATATTTGGAACCTGCTGGACTCGGGCTGAGATTGAGAACTATCCTGGATACATCTGTTGTTGACGTTCTGGGACGCTGTATCAATTTACGCCTGTAACGTGCATTGTGTCTTTTCAAAACACACTTCCATTTTCACAGGAAATATACAGTTTGGCTTAACATTTATACGTTAAACAAACACCAGCCTCCTGGGTGAAAGTTGGTGTTTGTTGGACCCTTCCACCTCCTACCCATCCTATAGGGACTTCCCAGCAGCTTAAATTACGTTGTCACCTGGCAGCATTTAAAACTCACGCTGTCCGATGGCATTTCATACTGCTACGCAAGGATGCCTTTTTTCATCAGTGTCTGATGCCGAAATCACTGACCAAGTGATGGTATTTGACGACTTAATAATGAGAGTGGGTTGCCCAATCTGGCCTGTGGGCGGTAGGTTGTGTAGCGCTATGCTATGGAAAACTTTCCGACAGGATGTTGCATGAACCAAACAGCTTGTTTGACATGCAGGTCAGGACTACACGTTGTAATTTTGGGTGTTGAATAAATATAATGAATAAGCCTTCCTTGCAAAGGTTTGCAAAGATGTTAATGTCCATCCCCACAGAAGCTTTACCTCCCAACAGTGCGTATGAAAAATCAAATGTTCTGTATGGTAATGTGGAAACGACAGAGGTAGAACAGGCCGACCATAGTGTTAAAATAAACATGGATTCTCTGCTTTTTATCTTTGAAATAAACCCTAATTCTCCCTGCGTCTCCTCCATCTGCATTTAGCTCTCACTTTTCACGTAAACTCTCGGCATCACTGCTTTTTCTTTCCTTATTTTGCCTGTTTCCTCCCCTCACACACTCTTACACACACTTTCTCTCTCTTAATCTCATCCTACCCTCTCTCCTCCTCAGTGTGTACCTCTCTCCCACCCCTTCCTCTCTCTCTCCCTCTCTCTCTTTCTCTCTCTCGAGGGGGTTGAGCGGTCGTAACGTAAGCGCCAGTCATCTCTTATCATCGCCACTGTGTTCCCCGAGCACTCGGCAGTCCACATCGCTCCCTGTGTCTCTTCGTCTCTCTGTCTTCTTCTTCTTCTCTTTTAGTGTTTATTGGTCTCTCTTTGCTCTCCTGTGTGGATGTTACTCTAATAAGGAGAACTCGATGTCTGCTGTCATGTTTTGCGGTCTGAGGAGGGACGTTGGGGCAAATAATGTTGGTGAGTGCAGAACCCATGAGGGAAATTCCTTCAGTGATTAGATTGCAGTCTTTTAATTATTGATTTATTGGTGTTTAGCTCCCAATGTTGTGGTGATTCTCAGCTATACTTCCCAGAAATCCCAGTCATTTAAACAATTCAGGAAGGTCCTGTGGCATCTTCTCACCAGGATGTTCTGCAGATTAAGTTTAGGTGTCTGTAGGTGGCGCTCTCCTGTTTGTTCAGCTTTTTTTTTCAATAGCGTTTTTGCTTTTTGGTTTCAGTTTTTTTTTCCCTTCCAAAGCAACAAACATTGCCTTCAGAAATGTAAGACGTTGGTGGATTTCTGAAAGAGGATTTTTATACCCATAGAGGTTCTTGGAAAGACTGGGATTTCTGCTGATGTATTACTGTGGGTGTTAAATTGGGCTTACTGTGGGTGAAAAGCAGACTACTGCTGTATCCTCGTTAATAGTAGATACATTTTTACATTTGCTATGATAGAGTGCTGTGGTCGTGGAAGGTTCTTTGCTAGATCGTAGTGTGACACGATCACAGCTCTTGTGGTTTTATGCACATGGCCGCTTAGCAACGTGTTTCACAATTATGTCAACCTAATGGTAGGGTTGGATTTACTATAGATTTGCAATTTTCTTTTTTTAAATGATTTTTACGACTTTTATTGACTGAATCGACATAATTCAAATGCGGAGGTGGAAAGAAGTTGCTGCTTATTACAGTATCTATGAGTAAAATTACGTCATATCCATTTAAAGACAAACAAAGCTGAAGTGAGAAAGCAGAAAGTGTTGGAGGGTCTGAGGACATGGATCAGGTCCCCAGGAAAGCAGCTTCACCTTGCAGCCATTTCTTCCTAGTGGCCTTTTGCAGTACTGCAGCGAAGAAATCCCCCACAGCCCAAAAAGCATTTTCCCCATAGGCCACCACTATAAAAGAAACGTCTTTAAAACTATTGACAGGACACCTCGAACTGCAAACAAACTCCAGTATAGCTCTTCCTATTGAGAATATCTAATCCATGGAGTTTTTATATTTGTTAAACTTTCCCGGAGCTAAGAAAAGCGATTTAAAAATCAATGACATCATCACAATGTTAAGTCTATGAGCTGAGCGGGAACTTGCAGGAGCCATCTTAGCATGTGATATATAGTTATTATTACAAGTCTATGACATGGACCTTCAGCTCAAATTGAAGCAGAGCAAACTCCCACCTGGATCTTCAAACTTTCTGTTGCTGCCATTACACAAATTAGACCCAGCCTGCTGTGACCCCCGTCCTGTGATGGCACCAGCAGAATTCACGCTGCCACAGGCGCTGCTGAAGATCTGTCTGTGGAGCTTCCACCTGCTCTCCTCTTGGCGAATAGTCTCCTAGCGGCAGGGAGTGAGGCAGAAGAACCATGGAGTGCGGTATCGTTAGCTAGCTCTTATCTCAGTTGTAGTCTGATAAACAGAAGGAGAGACAGCGGGGCGAGATAATAAGCGAATCAGTGTGCTGCAACCAGCTCTACAATGAAATAGGAGATTTATCCCTCTTAAATAGCTTTCTAAAAGAACAGATAATCAATATTTAGCATTTTTTTACCACTTGTCCATGCAGTATGTGATCCTGCTAAAAATAAAAAGTCAGAAAGATTGACATGAGATGTGCATTGTCTATGGAAATATGTCTTGCGGTGCACAGCACAGTCTCTTGAGGTGAATATTTGAACTTTTTCCCATGGTCTATGGTCAAAAAGGAAATAAAAATCACAATAAATTGTAGCATCAAATTACAATACTGGCTTCCAAATATTGTGTTAATATTAATTTGGGAAATAAGCATATTGTCCCAGCTGTATTAAATGCAGCAGGCTCAATATCCAGCTTTAAGAGACACCAGATGTTTGAGATTTAACGCAAGCTAAAAGACTTTCCAGGCAGACTTTATTGGTAGAATTAGGTTGTAGTGGCTCGTAGAGGAGCAATCAGAGCTCAACAACAGACCTGACCGTCAAGTAAACTTATTGGTTGATTCAGTTCCACCCATCCAAGAAAACAGCCATGCAAACCTCATCAAACAATCCACATGCAGCCCAGAAGTTTCAACCTTATGGTATTTAAACCCAGGATGCCTTTTTGTTGTTGTTTGTTTTGGGTTTTTTTAGAGGTCAAATCAGCTACATGTCTGTGGGGTTGAAGAGTTCAACTGCAAAGGAATGTTGACATTTATGATATCCATTGCATTTCATTCCTGTTGATCTGCTTGGATTGCTGTCGGTAGAGACAGTGAGACTTCATTTGGTCTCGGTTGAACTTCCATATGTGAAGTGCCTCCAGTGGTATAGACCAGCTGTTACTGTTCCTCCACAAGCATGTTTTATGCATAGGAAGAAAGAAGGATGCTTTATTGCACTTTACATCACTCTGCTTGAGAGTTTAGTTGTACTAGTGGTATTGACGTTTATGTGACTGAGCTTATTGTAACATTAGCATAGTAGGCACTGTTGTTAAGTTTGATAATGAATTACTAGGTGTTCAGGTCAGCATTTAATTGTGTATTTCAAAAACAGGACCTATTTTCAGGTTCAGACTTGTATATTGGGTTTCCATGCTTTAATGGTCAATAAACACTCTATGGTCGTGGTCACTTGTTTTCATCTTCTGTCCAAAATGCTCCGTTGTAGCACCTGTCTATTCAAGCCCCTCCCAGAAAAACCCAGTGTGGTCTGGCTGGTCAGCATTTCCAGTCTTCCACATCTCCATCTCTGCACCTTCGTTGCAGCCACGAACGAATGTCACGGAAAATAGCTGCACTTTCCACTGTAAAAAAAAAAAATCCCCAATTAAGGTTTCTTAACACAACCTGACATGTTCTAGCAAGAATATGACCTGAAATCGGGAGAAATTTACAATGTTGGCAACCAAGATTACGTGTTTCCCTGATGTTAACTTATGTAGTCTCAGTGTGTTCTAGTAATATAAACACTTGCAGTAGCTTTCCTTTAGCATTTGACCATATAAAGAAATCCAGCACACTATCACGTCATACTGTAGCCAGAGTAGAAAAAGGCACTGGAAATGGAGCATTCAGTACAGCAGGAAACCTGAGGTATACATACATATATTTAAACTTTGGCCATGTCTAATAGAAACATCCTTTATTGTATCACGACATATAAAACACAAAATACGGTAAAGCATAATAGGTCCACTTTAAAATATCTGTAGTGTTTCCATCTGGCTGGAAATACTAGAAATATGATGTTTTGTTCCGCTCTGTTAGCTCAAGCTAATCTCATCTCCACTGTCGACTCTCAGCTTGAAGTATTCTGCACACCTCGATGGTCAAGACTCAAACCAGCAAATGTGAAACCAGCACAAATCTGGTTTAATTCTTTTCCTTTATAATATACTGTACCATAGTAGACTTAGAGAGATGCATTAGGGGTATTAATAAGGTGAGCGCCATCCTATTTCATGCACCAATGAGCATAGTGGGAGCTATATTCTCCTCAATGGCCTCGGAGACTAACTAAGCTGATAGCTGTGCTGGGAATGGGCTGAAACTCGGGAAGCTGCTTTTATTTCTTTCACTTTTATGTAGATACAGACACTATAGAGGTCTGCCGTTAAACTACTGCTGCACGTTGGCTTCATCCTCAAGAGGGATTAATTGGAAAAGTCAAGCAGTTATAAGGAAGAGAACAGCAGGTCCAGACACATTGTAGATGATTTGTGTTGCATCTTAAATCCTTTCCTTGCTGCTGGGTGTTGTAGGAATGCCTGTTCATTACTTCTTGTGTTGTCCGCATTGTTTATAGGATTGATTTAATCTTTTTATCACTGTTATAGAAATGAGCACATAAAATGGAGAAATTGAGAATAAATGAATGATGAGGGGTTTATCGCCGCTTTGGCTCTCTGACGACTGCGCGAGTTGATCCACTTCGTTTTCGGAGCATTACTGAGCTGACCGCACTGAGAATTTAATAGCGGCTGTTGTGAGGCGGCGAGTGTGTTGGATGTTATCGTCAGCTGTGCATGACGCGTGTAGTTTTCTCTGCTGTTCCCTGCAAACTGCATTTCGCTCAGCATGTTGCAGCCATAATCTCCAGGAGGGCGTCTGTTCTGTGATTGGGAGCGTGACGGAGATGCACACAAAGATGAGAGCTCATTAGAAGTATATTCACTCATACTGTGCATGCACATTCTGATTACACGAAGGTTGCAGCTGCATATGTCTTACATTTTAATGAAAGTCTAGTCAGAAATACAAATTTCTCTCCGTGTCTTCACCTCATTTGTGTCTCCTTCCTCCTTCTGTCATTTACATTTTAAGGCATTTAGATAACACTCTTACCTCAAGCAGCTTACAAGCAGTGCACAGGTACATGATGGCAGCTGACGGGGACCAAACCATGTGACTTATTAATGACGGGACCGTCTCTCTCTCACCACAAAACCCACTTATCTCTCATTTCCATCTTTTCATCTGTCTCCCTCCACCGGCCCTCCGCTGAACCTTGTCAACAGAGTTAACTGAGCATCATGTCGGATTCGTGGCATAGAAGTGTTGGCAGAGAAACTAAACTGTAACTTCAAAGCAGTTTTTGATGTGTTTTTTTTCCTGCCCTACACCTGCCAAGCTGTTTTCTCCTCATGCCTGCTTCTCTTCAGCTGTGAGCCATTTCTTTCTTTCTTGAAAACCAGCTTTCCTTTTGTTTGTCATGTTTTTAGGGAGGTTTGCCTCCTATTACGGAGGGTTTAGTGACATATTATGTGTCTAACGGTTGAAAGCAAAACTTGTGCACAAAACACAAAACTTTCCTTTTTTTATTGGATGGTGGGCTGTAGCTGTGTGCAGGCTTTTCTCAGGGTTTTGGGCTCTCAAGAGCAGAGTCTGTGGTCACTGTGGTCATTGGCAACACTTGGACAGTACAATAATGAATATCCCTCTTCTCACATCACTGCGCTCCTAACAGCGGTTAACCACTGTTAGCTGCAGCACTGTTAGCTATTAGCGCTGTTGATTGCTTTACCTTTCTCCTTCAGCAGCTCTCTCCACCTGGGAAAGGCTACCCCAATGTCGACCCTCTTTTTGAAATCGCCGGTCACGTTGCTTTTTTGATTCCCTTTTGCGCTTTCTTGTCGACGAGGATTCCGTCTCCCGTGATGCTGCATATACATGATCCTGCATTATGATCAAAGAGTGGGACTTTGTTATGCTGCAGTAGTGCCGGGGTAGTAGCGATGCGCCTGTTGCTCCTCTCCTTCGGCTTCTCAGTCAGAGCCTGGCTCTCAGCGAAAACACCGAAGGCGGGGCTTTTCCATGGTAGTGCTGTATGTCCCTTGCTGGCAGATGTATTCTCAAGATGGTGAAACGTTATGGAACCCCCCCAAACGACTTACCTGCACAATGTACAAACTAATCCGAAATTCTCCTTTTACGAGAATAAGTCAGATTATTGGTGGAGGTAATAGTACACAGACATCGATTTTTGCCAATAAACAACTGAAAATGTTACGCAATGTCCCTTTAAGTTAACTAACAGTTGTTAACTAGCTAACAGTTATTAACATTACTATTAGCTCAAAGCACACAGCTTAAACAATCTTTATTTAATACGTTTTCCTGAAAACGGTCCATCAGCCTGAAATATATCAAACAGTGGTGTCTCCGAGGTGAATCATCTCCTCAAGTATTAAATACAAATAAATATATAACAACAATCTCTGGGTCCATGATTTAGGGCTAACTGACTTACTAGCTTACTCTTTCTTTCTTCGCGCGGCTGATGTGGTCTTCAAAGGACGTGGCGGACGTCGACCATGAAGGCCGTGTCCTACAAAGGCTGAAGCCGCTGAATTGAGACATAGCTAATGTCTGTGATGGTACCCAAAGATGTTCAGTCCAGTCACTAGAAGTAAATGTTGGCATTGTACATTTCTGCAAACCACAAATACCTTATATTTGTACAATTGATCTGTATCATATCATCATTTCTAAAGTAATCTAGTATTTAAGCTGACTGTCATCTGGAAGTGATGGTGGATGGCGTGATGCGGAGACACCTACAGAAGACTGTTTTGACCAAAAAACAGTAAAACAGGTTGTTTTTTAGCAAGTCATCACTGTGGTTCCAGCGGCTTCTTAGTCACCAAATGTGGGTGTTTTTAGTGACCTGTCTCTGGTTGGAAATGGAGACTTAAGCAGTGCAGTGAAAACAATGCGTCCATTTCCAGGCTGATTCTCCAGCGATCAGTGAGAACTTTGTGTCGCAGCCGTCTGGAAGTTTGGTACAAATTAAGTTTAGAGCTTTGAGAGAAAAGTGGTAAAGAGAGAGTGCAGAGGGGAAAAAAAAGACATGAGATCATTACAGCTAAAACGGTGGTGACACCCATCTTCACCCCTCCATCCTCCCTGCCCTCACCCACCCCCCCAACCAGATCCATACAGGCTGCAATTAACCACAACAGAGAAGCCATTAACCGTCCTAATTACTGCTTGTTCCTTCCATAGCTGCTCTATATGTGTGGGTGAGAGCTTCTGTGTATGTGTGTGTGTGTGTGTTGGTGGATAAGGATAAATTTTGTGCAAGGGGTGACAGAGTTTGTTTACGTAACTCTGTGTGTGTGTGTGTGTGTGTGTGTGTGTGTGTGTGTGTGTGTGGGTGTACTGTACATGTCTTAATTGTGCATATCACATCTTTTGTGTTTTCCCATCAGTGTTTTATTTCTCGGGGGGGGGGGGATACGCTTCAGGTGTGTGGTTTTCTTGTCTTCTCTTTTTCCTCTCCATCTCTTTCTCCTCATTGTCTTTTTTTGCCTCCCCGTGTGTGTGTGTGTGTGTGTGTGTGTGTGTGTTAACCATAGTCGCACTGTCTGCCAGCATTGTCACGGACAATAGCTAATTACACATCTTCACCGCCTTCAGCATCATAATGACCGCAATCAGACGCCTTGGCATTCAGTAACTCACAGCCTGTGTGTGTGTGTGTGTGTGTGTGTGTGTAACATGTCATGCAAATAAGCACGCACACACACACACACCCAAGTACCTCGAGACATCAACTATCTCTTTGCATTGGTTGGCTGTGCCTGTGTGCATGCGCTGTGATCCCATCAGCGTGTTGTGATCCGCCACTGTTATTAAACACAGGAAAAGATTCTTTAGGCAGGTAACATGTGCATTGTTAATGGAGAATTATGTGAATAGTCTACATGTTGTCAGCAAAGCATACAGAAACTCTAAATGTCATGTCTGGGAGTCAATCCTGGGGTAAAATATCCTCTCCTGGTTGGAGATGTAATGGATAAGACTGGTGATGTCTTTGGGTGGCTGTGGCTCAGGAGATAGAGCCAGTCGTGGTTCGATCCCTGACCCTCACAGTCTACATGTCAAAGTGTACCTGGGCAAGATACTGACTGATACTGACCGACTCCCACTGGAGCTCTGGCTGCAGGTCAAAGGTCAGCAGCAAAGTCAAGTTTGAAGTCAGACTGTTTCATAGCTGGGTAAATACTCCTTGTAGTTGTGTTAAATAGCAGTCCACTCCGATGCTTTGGTACAGTTTGTGTTAACATCTTATGGGTTAGGGTTAAGGTTATTTTTCTTAGCAGCAAAGACTCTCATTCACACATTCATCGGTTTTAGACTGGACTACTAAGGCCCCTAACTTGTGCTGCATGACACGCTGATTGGATCTATCTAGGTCTATCCATATCGAGTAAAGATGCTGATGGTTTATCATCGTGACCGACATACATTTTATTGGGATTTATTCCGGTTTCGAGATCATTTTATCGCCCAGCCATATGGTGGAGAAGCGGGAGAAAAAGAGGGACGGAAAACAAGAGAAAGAGTGGGAGTGGTCTGCGAGGTGAATTGGTTGTCAATGTTTGCTTCTGGGGAGGAAATGTGTGTAACGTGCAGCAAAGAGTGGATCATCATCTGCGCACCACATCAGCACGCAGATGATGGCGCTCAGGATGAACAGAAATTGTGCGGGTTCATGTTGGGCCAGCCTGAATTTTGGGGCCTGATCGATTGCTGCATGGAGTTGCTGCAAATTTATAGAAGCTGTGACCTGGTCAGTGGGAAAAGTGTTGTATCTTATATCCAGTTAAAATCTGAGTCAGTGCAAAATGAGCATAGAAAGTTGTCCGTGCCAAGCGGAACTTCAGTGAAAGTAATGATTGATAATGAGCATAATTTGATACCTTCCCTGAGAAAATAATGCTTGAATTTAGAATCAGAGGGTTCTTCGTGCCAGTTGTTCTGCCAATCTCTGTGTATTGTAGCTGTGAATGAACAGGTGCTTCTGCCTTTATCTGAACTCTTCAGCAGCACGCTGCTTCATTTGTATTGTGACGCCTACCTGGAGGTTTGCTGAATAGATGGTTGATTATAATGGTGTGTCGGCTTAAATGCCTTTCTCAAAAAAATGGAAAAACAAAACAAAAAAAAAAGCTGAGTGCATTACTCCGTTCAATTCAACTCCTTTCAATGGCATCTTGTGTTTTCTTTTATGTACCCAGATAAGACTTACTCAGTGTTGCTGCTCTTTTTTCAGCTGCCGCCTGCTTCACTTTTAATACAGACGTTAGCACCTGGCAGCTGCCCAACACAAACACAGCACACTCCTGTAGTTTCAGCTCATTCAACTGTATTGTGCATATTAACTCAGACAACAAAACATCATAAACAGGCAGCATTATTATGTTAATATGTACCATTGTGCACAGTGCTGGTACCTTCTGGACATTTGTTGTTGCAGCCTTGCAAACATATTGTTGTTTAAAGATTATTATTATGCATTTTCTGTTTCCATGATATGAAAAACTTTTTATATCTTCTGGGTCATATTAAAACTAATCCGACTCGTGATTTGCTCACAGATGAAACACACTTTGAAATTCTCAGAGTAGGAAAATAGTGCTGCTGTTGTTGTTATAAAAGTGCATCAATGTTTTGTTGCCACAACAGAAACCCCGGGGACGAGCTGAAAAGGGACAGTTATGTTATAAGTGCAGTTTCAAATCCTTTTGTGTTGATTCCTCACAATTTCGAGCATTGTATGTTCTAAGAGGTGTTGCTGTTTATTTCCTCTGAGGTAGCTGAAATGCACTTATAGGTTCCTAAACTCAGAAATGGATCTTTAAAGAAACAACAGAGGATGACTTTCCTGAATCCTGATTCTTTTAACAAAATCTTTCTGTGGTGCTCTGAATAAACCCATTCATGCCATTAATGCAGTTTTTTACAATAATAAGAGCGGACAGTAGAGTGTTCCTGATGGTAAAACAGCCCGGTCACCAGAAGACTAAGTGTTGCACCTCTGGTCCTAACTATGACTCACAAAAGGGAGTTGGTATTGCAATGAACAGGTGACAATTTGTACTGCTTTTTAGCAACAGAAACATTCATAGTACTGTAATTTGTATGAAAATAACAAAACTCTTTCAAAATAATAACCAAAATAAACGAATAAGTCCCTTTGTGTTGATGGTCCTTTTAATGCTCTTTCAATTTCAATCCAGAGTTTCAGAAGCCTAGTTCTTGGTGTCCTGAAGTGTGTTCAGTGTCGATCCCTGCTACTACCTGTGTAGAGTTAATAGTGTCTGTGTTGTTATCTGGAAGCAGAGTGAACGAGTGAAGCGAATCCAAAGTCCTCTGTGGGCAGGTCCTTCGGTAGGCCACACTACATCCAAGACTGTCCACAGTCTCGCTGGGCTGGGCTCACCATCACTAAATTCTTCTGTAAATCTAGTAGTTGGAAAAAAGTACCAACCGGAGTTCTCAAGACATTAAAAATTTGACAGACGTTAATTCCTTCCCAATCTGATCGAACATTTTAGTGATGTGCTGGTGGGGTACCAGAACATCTTACAGATGTTTGAAATTGGGATCCAGGAAATTTGAGGGCCAGGCAATGCCTTGAGTTCTTTGTCACGTTCCTCGGACCATTCCTGAGCAGTGTTTGTGGTGTGGCATGACACAAGAGTGCCGCTGCCATAAGGAGGGCACATGTTCTGCAGCGGTGTCCAGGTGGGTGGAGCATGTCAGGTGGCATCCACATGAATGCCAGAACCAAAGGTTTTCCAACAGAACATTGCATTGTTACAAGATTTTCAATGTTATTCACTTCACCTGTCAGTGGTTTGAATCTTTTGGCTGAATGTTCATGAAACACTTTTTTTTTTCACCAAGACGTAGCTGCTTTTCCAGCGGGTATTGCGCTCCCAAAATCCAGGTATTGTAAGCCAAAACATGCTGTTTGTTAGTCACTCACTCTACTGCAGGAAGCAGCACTTCAAAATAAAAGCTCTGTGCCAAAGATTCACTGTATTTAAAATGTCAATCACAGCGTTCTTGAAACGTGAAGTTTCAGTGTATCCGCTTCATAATAACATACAAATATCACACATCCATGGTTTGCAGACACGTATGCCAACATTTATTCTGGTGATTGAGTTGGTAAACTGCGTAATTGTTGGAACATTGCTCAGACTGTGTGAGTGAGCAGTGGTGCGTAATGTTGTCATTAATATGGCAGTGAGCCATTGCATGTGTAGTTACATAGCTTGTTTTCAACCAGGAGAGTTTTATACTCCTAACACACTCCAACACACACGTTCTAGCAGTGGTCTTAATGTTGACAGATATAGAAAATAATCACCACAGACTAGAAGGCAGAGACAGAAACTGAAAGATCGAAAATATCTTCAAACACATTACATCGACTTCATTGGGGGTTCTTCTAAAGCAGAACAATTACCTCAGGGTGCCTCAGTCAAAGAATACAAATAACCCCCTACAGCGTATGTGCTTTAAAAACATTTTCTACAGCAAGCCAACCAGGAAGACATTTTATAAGTAGCTTATATAATAATTAAAGCCAATTTTGTTCATTATGCCCCACTCATTTTGATTATAAAATCCATAATGCAGCGTGCTATGATTGTTTTTTGATTTCAGATGTAGGATGCTTTCTTTTTCCCTTCAACATGTCAGATCTGAGCATACTGATGTTTATGTCATTTGGATTTTAGCTGATTTTTGCTTTTTAGTAGCATGAAGGTGGCTCCAAACTGGTGGCATGAATTGTCACGAATGCTATATTTCAAATATGAACGTAGCCACTGTGACTTCACTCACTGTTTTGTGGACTCCTGTTTTGAAGCCTCTGCATTTTGGCCCTTGTTATCTTGTTTTTTGGAGCCAGAAGTGACCGTATTTAGAAGAGAGGATGCAGCTAACCCCACCGCTAGCTGCTAGCTTAGCAAGCACACAGCATTTACAGTCTATGGTAAACTGTAATAAGGATAATGCTCATTTTTGCAAGTGAAATACCTGAACCTTCCTTTATAATAAGTCAACAATTTATTCATTCATTTATTTATTTTTTCACAGTAATTAGTATCTAGTAACTGAACTGTTGGGGCAGAGGGTACTTGCTGTAGCTCTGGTTGAGGGTGAGAGGCTTTCAGTCAATAGTTTGTTGGGCACAGGGAAACAGAGATCTGTGTGGGTACATGAGACCCTAAAAAAGAGGGTGGATCATGGAGAGTACCACCAGTTGGTCCAGGAGCTTCTCCTCCATGATGGACGGTTCAAGTCCTGCACTTACATGCTTCCACACCTGCTGTTTTCTATTAAGATGGTGGTAACCACCAGTTTCCACCATCTCCTCCACTTTCGTTTACCAACTATAAACTTGTGAGATGACATGGGGCACTTTTCCGCCCTGAGTTGAAGTTTTTTTCAAGTCCTGGAGTTCAGAGTGCACCAGCAAAAACAGCAAATGCCCAGAGCGCAGAAACTCGAGCTGGTAGTAACGCAAAAACAGCGAGCAAGAAAGCTTCATTCTCATATAGAACAACTACAAAAAGCTGCCTCCAGCTGCAAAAATGCTTTCTGTTGCTGCCTTAGGCAACCGAAACATTACACTTAACACACATTGAAACAGCCACAGTCACAGCTACGTCTATACTTTATGAATGTGGGGTTACACTATGGTTATGTTAACCAATGTTGTCGCCATGTTAGTGACTTGTCAACAGGTGACACCCATCTGTCATGCACAGTGGCCACACCCTTAATTATGCATAACTTAAAGCATTTATAAAACTTAAACGGGTGACTTATTTAAAATTATCTCTAGAGACCTAAACCGTGTTTTGGCACCAGGCTGTAAACTTGTTTATCCCTGCTGTAAAGTTATGGGGATTGACTCGCTCTTGGAGCCAGCCTCAAGTGGCCATTAGAAGAACTGCAGCTTTTGGCACTTTTGAGTTGGCTTCAATTTTCAGCCTTGCAGTTTTTTGCTTGGTGACCTCCATGATGTATCAAAAAGGTTTTTAATAGTAAGATTTTAATAAGTAAATTTCTTAATCCAGCTCGAGCCCAAAGCTTTATTTACTGATATCTGACGGTCCTGACAACATATCAGGATCTTGGCAGAGCTCTCAGGACCACAGTGATTCTCTTGATCTCTTTGTTTGAACAAGACTTTACAATTTTGTACTAAGAAAACAATCTAACACCAATCTGCAGACGTCACAACCTCAGCCTCAACCTTTTAAGCACCCTTATTTTGAAGCGTCTGCAGTGACTACAGCGCTGTCATTAGTCACTGCTCATCCAATTTCATGTTACCACAAACAAAAGCACACACATGCTAATCTAGAGTGGCACTGCCTTACTCTCACAACAGTTTCGGCTTTGTGTGTGTGTGTGTGTGTGTGTGTGTGTGTGTGTGTGTGTGTGTGTGTGTCATATCCAACATAGTGAGGTGAAACTTTGATCATAATGCAGGTCCGCCCACACATCCACATCCCTGTGACACACACAGAAATCCCTTCAGAGCTCTGTGTATATGTGTGTGTGTGTGTGTATGTGCACACATGTTCATGCCTGTATATGAGCTGTTTGCTGTTATGTGTCTCTATGATAAATACCTGTTCATGGCAATTTCATGTGCTTAGAGCTTAAAATACACGTGCCAGCTGCGTGGGTGCATGTAAGCAACATGTATTAATTTTGTTGTGTGAGCGGGTCGTGTGTCTGCTGCGGCTGCTGCTGCTGCACATGAATTTGCTCTGCATATAAAATGCAACACTGTGTGAGCCTGTAAATGTGTTTCAGCAGTGAGTCTGTATGTATCTGAAAAAGAATGTGATAAACTGTGTGCGTCACTCTACCTAGAAGAGTCCGCAGTCCTCAAAGATAATGTAAGGTCATCGCGGCTGCAACTAGCACAGCAGTGCCCTCTGGCCAAACTATACAAGTGTGTGTTTGTGAGGCAGAGAGACACATAGAGAGAAACAGAGATTGTGTGTTTGAATGTGTTTGTGTAATTATGTGATATGGCCCTGAGTATCTGTCAGAGCATGCTCATATGTGTCTTTTGTGTTTTGTCTGTGTGAAATGGTGTGTGCGTGTTTGTGTGTGTTGTTTATAGACTGCCTGGAGCTCCCTCTCTGTCTGTCTGTCTGTCTGTCTGGCCCGTTGCCTGTCTCGTATGTTTCCAGTGACCTTGAGGCACAATGTGAAATAACTTGATGCATAGGTATGTTGGTGTTTCCGCTCCGTGTGCATGTATGTTAATAAACTCGGAGGAAGCTCGAGAGGACGGAGCTGTTGGAAGATAATACATTGATGGAGCTACAGTAGCTGTTTCACCCTGCTTCTGTTGCCTGTGCTGGGCTAAATGTCACAGAGCTACTTTGAGTGAATGGACAGGAGGCAAATTTATATCAGTCTTCTCATCTCACTCTGATAGGAAAACAAACAAAGCATAGTTCCCAAACAAAAAAAAACTGTGTTGTATGTTTCTGCAAACCACAGATACTTTACATACAGGTGTGCACCAAAACAACCGGACCGAGACCTTCTTGAAGAGGTGGTCTCAGTCCGGTTACAAATGAACTCTGGTGCGGTTCGTTTGCGATGAGCAGCGCTAAAATCAACCTGCGTAGTTGTCCCTCCATTGTGACATTAGAAAGTGTCACATTTATCTTGCAAGTGTACTCTTCTTCAACGTTTGCTTTACTTCCTGGATTTTTCCCACATGGAAATTCTGACCAATCAAGAGCAGCTTTCTCACACAAGGCATTTGATTTGGTCTGCTTGTAAATGCTGCCGTGAGAACACGAACCAACTCTAGGCAATTATACAACTTTGGAACAACATTAGTCCCTGATTCAGACCAAAGGAGACGACCCTATGTCTTGACATAACCACACATTAACCACAGCACTGCTAGAAATGCAGTTTCAACATATTCAACAAAATACAAATGTAACTTATCAGTAGTTTTCAGAGATGTACCCTGCCAACATTTTTTTCTGGCATTTGGGTTGCCATGTGTCGCTAATGATGACCACATGACATCAAGACGTTAAGGTTGAAAACTCTTGTAATTTCCACCTGGCGTGTACCTTCATGATTGAAATCTACAGAAGCGTTGTCGAGCAGTTCGGTGAAGAGAACCTGAAACTGCTGCAGGATTATAACGGAGGCAGACTACAGCAATCACATCTCTTTTAACCTCAGGTGTTGACAGTACGGCCTCATCCTCAGCACCCTGCACCGAGGACAAAGAGACTGTGTGTGTAATCATACTGTACACGTAATGTTTGTCTGTGTGCATGTGTGTGTGCGTGCGTGTGTGTGTAAAGGTTTGGTGAAAGCTCCAGGGAATCCTGCAAGATTCTACAGAGCAGTGTCTGTTAGTATTCTCTTCATGCATGCATGCACACATACAGGCAGCGATACACACACACACACACACACACACACACACACACACACACACACACACACACACACACACACACACACACACACACACACACAGGCCTAGCAGGTGTTTCTGTATAAAACTGGATGTTTTTAATCTGCGAGGGGAATTTTTCACCTCCATCCTGTAAAACAAGCAGAAGATCCTGCACCTGTAGTTTGTACTTTAACTCGTGTGTGTGATTGTGTGTTTGCCACGAGATACATTTTTCATTCTGTAACAAATGTATCAGGCAGAGAAATACAATTTTTATGGTGTGTCTGCTGAACTACTGCCGCACTTTGGCTCCTGCTCCAGCAGAGAGGGATTGTTATGGTGGGTGTTCCTCTTGGTAACAAATAAACGTGTCATTTCTCAGTAACCGGTGGCCTTCACTGGTCCAAATGTTTGTGCCTAACCTGAAATGTATCTGAGATGTCCCTGAAACCCTGAACTGAACCAAAGTTTGTGAAATCCAATGCTGAAAACTGTTGACCATTCAGCGTTTGCTTTACAGCAGTATTACAGCAGTGATACTTACCTTTTGTCTGTATTCATCTTGAGGCAGTTTTTAATTCGGGGTCGGCATAATCAATTCAATCAATTTTATTTTTAAAGCCCAACATCACAAATCACAATTTGCCTCACAGGGCTTTACAGCACACGTAAATAAGAATCTCCATTTATTTTTGTGTCACGGTGCCAGTCACCACAAGAAAATGCTTTCATTGTACGCTTCTGCAAACCACGGATAATTACATTTGTAGCAGATGTGTTAAAAACTTTACATTTCAACAGTGTTGCGGTTTACATGTAGTTGTTAGTTATGGGGCGGCTGTGGCTCAGAGGTAGAGTCCACCAATCAGAAGATCAGCGGTTGGATCCCGGGCTCCTCCAGTCTGCATGTCGAAGTATGCTTGAGCAAGATACTGAACCCCAAATTGTTCCCGATGGCTGTTCCATTGGTGTGTGAGTGTGTTAAAAACTGAATAGCAGGTGGCACCTTGTATGGTAGCCTCGGCCACCAGTGTAGGAATGTGTGTGTGTGTAAATGGGTGAATGTGACTTATAGTATTAAAAAAAAAAAGGGCTTTGAGTGGTCGGATGACTGGAGAAGCGCCAGCAAATGCCAGAGACACTGGTGGAAATGCAGTGAAGGGTCACCAAATAAAAACTGGTTTGGTTGTTTGTTGGTCTGCACGGCATCCACCATCCCCTCCACACCCCAATGACAAATTCAGGTCATATACTGTGCCACTTTAGAAAAACTGATGTGATACATACGAAACATACAATTGTAACATACCTCTGCTTACCAGAAACATACAATACCAACACTTTATTTTGGTGATGGGCTTTGATAGTCACTTTTGATTATGGTTAAAGTCGGATATATTATCTGAAATAGCATCTGATAGTCGTGTGGGCTGGAATGAACAGTGATAAATTCCCCAGTTACAAAGACACAAGCAGTGACTTTGAAGTATAAAACAGCCCAAACAAAAAAATAAGCTAAACCCTGACACTGCAAGAAAAAAACGTTTTCCACCTCCTATGTTGCGCAAGAACAAAGTTTATCAAAGTTAAAGAAGAATATTAAAACCAGTGATGCACAGTTTATCACCCAGACATCAGTATCGGCCAATATTTACCTCCTTTTTTTAAGTTTTTTTTTTTTTAAGGCTTTTTGCCTTTATTTGATGGGACAGAGATGGTGTTGGGGGATGAGAGAGGGGGGATGACATACAGCAAGGGGCAGTGGGTTGGAATTGAGCCTGTGGCCATTGCGGCAAGGACATAGCCTTTTGTACATCGGGCACCTGCTCTTCCAAGTGAGCTAGTGGGCAGGCCCAATATTTGCCTCCTTGACTTCCAGCAGCCTATCAGCAAATAAGATGATATTCACAGATGGCAGTGGCCAGATTGTGGGGCTTACAGCTTCCCATCATCAACAATAGGAAAGTGTAAAGTAAAGTGCTTCCACATGAATGCCAGGACCAAAGGTTTCCCAGCAGAACATGGCATTGTAACGAGATGGTCAGTATTGTTCACCACACCTGTGAGTGGTTTTAATGTTTGGCTGATCGGTGTATATTATATAAAATAGATATGAATTTTTCATGAAAAAAAAAAGATGTTAGATGTGAAAGACGGTTAAATTAAAAGTTGTTTGACACATCTCTATGATTGAATTTGAGCTCATTGAAAGATAGTGTATGAGCGCTGAATGACTTCTGTTGGAAAACAGCCTACGTTTTCAATTACTGTATACACGTTGGGAAAAAAAGTTCAAGGCATACATCGACTCCCTCGCAGGATCACTGCTGTTACTGAGTGATGAACCTGAGCTCTGAAAAATGTTGTACGATAATTAGTCAGATCTTTATGATGACATCCATCCTTTAGTGTGTCGACCTGCTCTGCACGTGCTAAAGTCATTATCGTCTGTGTCTGAAAAGATGCTGTAAGCATAATGCCAGTGCCTCGACTGCAGGGGGAAAATCTGGCCCGACGCCTCATCTATAACTCAACCTGTTCAGTAAGCTGACAGCGCCAGCAGTCATTAGCCTAATCACATTCAAATTATTCACCAGGAGACGCTAATTTATCAGGCAGAGTTGGAGAACGGAGAGAAAAGGCAGCGGAAAAGAGACCTCAAAGAGGAAACGTGTGAGTGTGAAGCTGATCTGTATATCCATTCAAAAGGACTGTTAGCGCTAACAGATCATGAGTTATGCTTCCAAAAACCTGTTGTGACAGAATACTTGCAGAGCGCTGAAACCTCAGCCACCAGAAATATGGCAAGGGAAATTTGTGGGTTTGGAGGACGAGAGCTGAGGATTCATCCTGCTGGGGGGGGAAGTTGTGACTTGTCTTACATCCAGTCACAGAGACAGAGATGGCCAAATTGCCTAAAGTGTTCTTTATGTCTCACTGTGTGTGTGTGTGTGTGTGTGTGTGTGTGTGTGTGTGTGTGTGTGTGTGTGTGTGTGTGTGCAAGTTTCTTTTTATATAACAGTGTGTGTTGGACTCGTGTCTGTTTTGTGTGTTTTGGTGCCTGTGCACATGCAGGTGTACATTTGGTGCCTAAATCCTTTTGGGGATGCATCAGTCAGTGCTGCCAGAGGCCGTGTGTGTTAGTTTGTGTGCATGTGTTCCTGTTTACGTATGTGTTTGTGGTTGTGTGTGTGCTGATGAGCAGCCTCTGGGGTCCATTATGCCTGTGACAGCCCCACAGCGGGAGAAGCAGCCAGCCAGATAACTTATGAAAGCGGTTTAAAGCAAAATTGAATCCACAACTTATGAATTATTAAACTCATTACACCTCTGTGAAGATCGCTAAACTCCGCAACACAACAACAATGGCCTCCTTTCCAACTGTCACTGCTGGGAAGAGAACTGATTCCTAAGCACTACCGGTGGGAAAGAGCTGCATATTTCAAAGGTGTTCGATGGCAGGAAATTATGTCACGGGTGGAAACTGTTTGAGAGACACCACTTTATATACTACTGAGGTTGTTGGAAGGTAGAAACTTCCTGTCTGGTGAAAAGATTCTACATATAGTGTTTGACTGTTTTGTGTGACGACATTGTCTCAATGTGAGGAAGAACTTCATGAAGCTGATAAAGACGACAGAAACTATATTGAAGGTTTTTATGTTTTGCGAGAGATGTGTCTTATGTCAAACCTGTGTCGGTCTTGAAATGTTTTTATATGTATATTCAAGTTCTGTCTGGTGATTGATTCGGAAAGTGTCTGCTTAGAAAGGATAGACGTACAAACAAGCAGAGGCTGATCTTCTTAATGGTGACATAGGCTTCAGGCGCCATCTAGAGGGGGGTGCCAGAATTTAACCGCCTTTTTTGACATTCAGAAAAATCAAACATAAGGAAAACATGATTCAAAGATCTAATGCTAACAGTTTGTAGTCTGTAGTACTAAGTATCTATAATCATCACGCAGCTGGCATCAGGGGGAAACGTGGCGGAACAACAACAAAAGTTAAGGCAGCAAAAGTCCCACTAGGATGGGTGGGAGCTGTGCTGGATTGGTCCAACAACCACTGAATTTCACTCGGAAGGCGGATGTTCCCTTATGATGTAATTATAAAGCCAAACCCTGTTTTCTTTCCATAAACCCAACCACATGCGTGTGCTGTTGAAGGAAAAAAAGTACGTACGAGTCATGTTTTTCCATTTTTGTATCAGCTACCGTTGTTAGCCGCCCCTCCACATCAAGAGCGTAATTTATTTATTTTTTCCATGAAGCTGATTTCTTGAATTATCCCCCAGATAATTCAGCCACCAGTAAAAAACCTCCTGAACGTCAGGACCTGAAGTAATTACATAAATAAACTTCATTCATTCATTCAAAGCAAATGAAAAACACCGAATAAAGCTGTTTCACACAAAGAAAAATGTTTCCACATTACAAATCAGTGTTTCTTCCTACTGTGCTTGGCACGTTACAGACGGACCACTAGCCCAACACCTGCTAATGTGTTCACCATTTTTCTCTAACACCTCAATCAATCATTCAATTAATCAATTAAGAAAAAAAATGTATATATTAAAATATTAAACTAGATAACTAGTGGTTGTTTTCTATATTAAAAAAATATGTTCTGAGTAGTCGTTTAGAAGTGTCCACTAAGAGAAAGAGACCTCTGCCAATAATTCCTAAATCCCCCTAAATCTGACACACTGGACCTTTAAAAGAGCAGATAAGTTAATGAAATGTGGGATGGATGATTGGCTGGATATAATCACATAACAATTTATTTACTAAGAAGCATTGACAGAGAAGCTCCAAACACCATGACGAAATGCACCAAAGCATCATCATCAGTGAAAAATGTATCCGCAGATACACTTTCACATTCAACACATGTATAGACTAGCAAGCACACACACTGTCATGTTCAGCTATGCACGTGCTCGGCATGTTGGTGGACGCCCATCCAGTCACAGTGAGAAATACCAAGTGATTTAGGATTTAAGTTTAATAAGTACAGAAAAAATAAAACTTCTCGTTAAGCTTGGTGACAGCAGCTTGAGTCAATAGCTATGAAACCAAACTATTACAGTTTCTTTGTCACAGTGAAATTGAGACTTGAAGGCCGACTCACAGAACAGAGTGTGAGAGTAATTTAAAGAAGAATTAAAAGCTAACTAAGGAGATAAAGGGTTTTTCGGGACGCTCTGCATTTTAAAAACCCTCTCCAACTGCTTCACTGCGTTGATGATAG